>JAMSGZ010000150.1:72572-117572 GCA_030272315.1 Paspalum vaginatum | reverse complement strand
TTTCCTATGCTATGGTATTGTATTATGTGCGAACCTTTGCTATGGACTTTTAATATGGCTTTGTATTGTAGGCTATTAACTCATATTATTTGCTTTTGGACAATGCTTGTTATGAGTTTCCTGCCCTATGCACATGTATTATGTATTTTATACGTATTTTTGTGTGTAAAAAAAATATGGGAATTGCTTTTGCCCACAAAGCAGGGGAGTCATGCTAAAAATTCCAATTTTTCATGGCTGCAGCTAGCGAAATCCGGTCGGAATCCATCGAAATCTGACTGGAATTTCTGAATTTCGTTTTTTTTAATTTGAAAGCGCTTTCCGGGTGGAAAATTCGAAAACCGAAGGATTTCGGCCGAAATTCCGATACCGGACCCTACGAAATTTTACTAGCAACCGGAAAAGTAAACCCTGCTAGATCGGTTCATTATGGAGCCATGCCAAACGATATAAAAAAGCAGCTCCTTTGAAAAAGCCGGAGCCTTTTTTACACGGGAAGTCGGAGCCACAAAATATATGGCTTCTCTCGGTTCTCTCCATGCCTCGGTGGCCCATTCCTTTTGTTCCCTTTGCGCTAGCCACGCTGGCCGCCGGCCAGAGGAGGACGCCGGGACAAAGGAACTTGTTGTTTTTCGGCGCGCAGGCGAGCGGGGATGAGGACCGAGTGCCGCATTGGATCCCGGAGATAAAGAAAACACCAACTCATTCGCTCCAATCGGGCTGGGAATTGGCTGTTGCCCTCGGTTCTCTGTTTCCGCCAGCGATGAACTAGAAACCCGCTCCCATGTGTCTCCTCCTCTCCCCGCCAGCAAGAATTTGTATGACGTGGACACAAATATAGCACGCCTAGTCAGTCTTATTATACTTGCTGTTAGACCCGGTTTGGATTTTGTTCTTAGGCTATCCTCACCGAGGGCTTCTATCCCACCTTTATTTTAAACTCCACCGTTTTCTGTGCAAATTGCAAGGCCATATACAAGTTACCGCTAAGGATAGCCTTAGACGCGATTTGGTTCATACAGGTACCATCTAACTGACCGTGCACATGAGTAAAAATAAATGCTTGGTCTTCCCATCCCTGGTAACTATATAATTCGTACAACAAAATATTTTTTCATTTCAGCAAGCATAAAAAGAGATGAGAGCAGCAGTGATTTCAATCATTTCAATCCGGCACAAAGATATTAAAAAAAGTAAACATGGTTAATTAAAAAAGTTAACATAAAAAGGTTGAATTTTTATATTATATTGTTTTTTAAAAGAAGAAATTTCAAATATGGATATACTCATGCACCTTGCTTGATGGTTTATTTTAACTTTTTTAGAAACTGATGGTTTATTTTGATGAAGCGTGAGGAGCAGCCCCATCTGCCTCTTTCCACGTGTCACCAATCAAAACCAAACCAACACCCCACACGGAGCTTCCTGGACAGTGTGTTTAATGACTCCTTTTTCTAAAAATAAATCACCTCACCATGCCGCACGTACGCCAGTTGCCAGGCTCGGGCTACCCAGACAGCCAGCTGCACGTATGCCAGTTGCCAAGCAGCCAACAAAGCTAGCCCCACCAGCCTGCATCCTATCCCTGCTCCCCGTCTCCCGTCACGTCCCAGACCAGCACAGGGCGGCGTGGCACCCGCACATGTATATATAAAGCTTCGTGTGCTTTCTGCTTTGCCCTCCACGTCAAATGTTCGAACGCTGGTTACAAATACTGATACAGTTTAATTAGAAAATTAATTATACGGTCGAAGAGTAGACAGCGAGATGAATTTTTTTAAGCGTGATTAGCCAATGTTTACTGTAACACCACATTTACTAATTATAGATTAATTAGTCTCGTGTTATTTAATTTATCTATACAAACATTCGATGGGAGGACGGGGACTGCAATTTAATCCCAGTATCAAACACCCCTACAATACTGGCGCCATGTGCGCGCTGCCTGCTGCTGTTCTGTCTTGTCCATGTGAGGGCCTGTGCCACTGGAGAAGGGACTAGCTAAGGCTGCCTTCGTCAGCCTGTCTATTTATTATTATTCTAACTATTATATTTTTTATCTATTATTATTTTAACTATTTTATTTTTTGTCTAAAATAGTGTTACAGTGTTAAACAGTACTATAAACAGTTTATATAGTCAACCCGATGGAGACAGGCTAAGCCTCTTTTCAATGAGAGGATTCAAAATTAATTTTTTATATAAATTATCTATAGTACAAAATAACATATTACCGTATACAGAGAGGACGGGTCAGAATACTGATAGACCACTGGAGACGGTAGGGCACTCGGCTGCACCTGGGGACGGCCTATGGAGACGGGACGACTTTGCGTGCGCGGGTACCGCAGTCTGCACATAGCAGCAAGGCGTGCTCCGCCTCTACGCTCGGCGAGTGGACGCGCATGGCCTGGGGACTCCGCGAGGTCAGGGGGCAGTGCGCCGAGGCAACCAATCGGCTGTCCTTCGCGCGGGGCCAGCGGCGGCGCCAGCGGCGATGGGGGCACGCCCGTCTGACACTCGTGGTGTCAGCAGCATCGGGGCGTGTCTGCCTGACAGCGGCGGCGTCGGCGGGCAACGGGGGCACGCCCGTCTGACACTCGTGGTGTCAGCAGCATCGGGGCGTGCCTGCCTGACAGCGGCGGTGTCAGCGGCATCGGGCACGCCCACCTGCCCGCAATTATTGCGGGCAGGTGGGCGAGGCGCCCATCTGAAGGCCCTGCCACGCGCCCTGTGGGCACGTGGCAACGCGAGACCTCCTCGTGCTCTGCGGGCACGTGGCGGCCCCGGACCACCGAGGGCGCTGGCTTCGGACCTTCCCGTGCTCTGTGGGCACGAGGCGGCCCCGGACCACCGAAGGTACGGGCTCCGGACCAAGAGGTCCGGACCTCTCCTCGCGTGGCTGGGGGAGGCTCGGTCCTCGAAGGAGGTCCGGGGCCTCCCCTGTGGGCTGGGTGCGCGGCCCAGCTTTTCCAAGGAGTAGGCCGGGCCTATCTGTACGCGGCCTTATGCCCTCCTTGTATTGCAGTACTTACCTCCCTTAGTGATCTTTGTCTAGTGTAAGCGGGTACCCGGTTAGCTGGGTACCGACATTGCCACACCAACGGAGGTACCAACTCATGGGTAATATCCTCCTTTCTGCATCTTTTAGGTTAAGATTCATATACTTGTGATTGAAATCCTGATATTTCTGGTGTCCATTTGTGATTCTTTAGTATACTGCTCAAGGATTATTTTTCCTAGCTTACTGGACGTCATGTCATCTTCCTGCTCGCTGAATGCAACAAAAGTTAAATCAGTAGTTCAACTTACGATTTCTGTATGGAATTAGTCGATTATACAAAATTAAAACCCAAATTAGATTGTTTCTGCTTCATGGATTTCCCTGTCAGTGTCAACCAGCAGATGGAGAGATATTAACAACTACTACAGTTCAGCTATCAGGCCATGCTGCTTGGTCGGGGAGTCGATGTGGCTTTGCTTTGTTCAAAAAGTGAATTTACAGAAGCAGCATGATATGAGTTTATCTAGGAGTGCATTCATTGGTAGAAAAAAAAAGGGAATGTGCCAAATATTTACGAACATGGCCTGCACACATTCAGTAATGACATCGTTAATTTATAGCCACAAGTTCTATTCCTAATTGCTAGTGTTATCTATCCATACTCTGCTGCTGCTAACAGGGGCAAGATATAGTTATACCATTGCTTGCTTCACTTGATTGGTTCATCTCCACTAAACTGCAAGGGGTAGCTTTTGCCCTACGATCAACTCCTTAGCCCTCTAGTTACAATGCAGCCACTGCTGCCAATTGATGAGTTGGATGGTTCAAACTTGCAAATGCATCAAGGGAAAGTATATTTCATTGAATATGAGAAATGAACAGTTCTTGCCGATAGAATTACAGTCATGATCCGGTTACAGTTTGTTATGAATTATAGACATGATCATAACCTGAACCTCAATTTTCTTGCAGTTAATCGAGAGGTTTAATGGGTGTCTGCCTGGTTACGAAGGAGATGAGTATGACAGAGAATTGTTCTTCGGGTGCGTGTTCTGAGACATCAATGGGCATACTCATGTGACAAAGCAAAGATGAAGAACTTAACTAAGGTTTAGCGGGGATGCTCCTGTGGCTCAAGGAAGAAAACAAATTAGTTTTAGTGTTCTTTGCTACCCATCACATCATACATTTTATGTATGCTGAGATATAGCTTTGGATATGCTGGAGATTTTGAAACGAACCACATACTTCAGCTTTGCATTATGTTTTATGATATCAGTCAGATGTTTCGGAGTGTGATGTAAACAATTCATACTGATGTTGGCAATAAAGGGAAAAATTGTGTTTTTCATTATCAGAGAGATATAAGGGGTATATCTCATCTAATAAAGGAACACATGCCTTGCCGAAGTGTTGCAACACCGCCCACAAAATGATAGAAGTGTCGTGCAGCCAAGAGACCAGCTGCCTCACAATGCAAGCAGCCGGTAAATCGCATTGTGATTCACAGATAGGATAAACAGTATTATTGCTTTGTCACTATCCTATCCTACCAGTATTCTGATACAGGAATTATGCTGCACTACTAGTACTCTGCTTCACGGCGTTCGAAAACCCATTCGACAACAATGATTCAAGGCTTCAAAGTCTTATATTTCCATTAGTTGTTACATGTCCCACAACACAAACTAAACAGAGTTTACATATAAATATGCAAAGAGGAGTTGGTCCTGTCATTTCCTGCCACATGTCAAAACAAAATTTTAGCAGACGAGAATAACCAATATACATACATAATGACCGTACGAAGATGTAATCGTGCTACAAGTCTTTGAAGGCAGCCATGCCTGCAGCGATCATATCCCGCAAATGATCCATGCCTGCTACTCTGTAATGTAATTAAAGGTTACTAACAAGATGCAAGAGCTTGCGTCAATGTGGGTCGTGGGTACCTCTTTGAGCGGAGAAAGGAGATTAGGCTGGAGGTGAGAAAGGGGCGCAGGAGGAAGTTGGTGCCGATTCGTGGTTGTGGAGACCTCCTGGGACTGATCTGTGGCCGTCGGAGCAGCAGACTCGTCGACAGCGGCCGGACCAACGAAACCCTAGCGATCTCCCTACCTCCACGCAAGCGAAAAGGGGAATAGATTATGGAGGTTATGGATGAAGGTGAGAGGCAGACATGAAGTCCAACAAAGCCGCTTGATGGAGGAGATGGGTGGCAGCCATGGTGTACTAGGCGACGGATGGGAAGGGATCCCCGGAAAGGGCGGACGAGGCGACCGGGCCAGCGAAACCGAGGACCATCCGCGCCCGACGAAGCGAAGGGGCAGGGTGGATCCGTGTGGGAGAGGAGGGGCAGGGTGGATCCGCGGCGATTTGCGGTGGTTCCGACGCCGGCGGCCTGGCTGGCGACGCCGTTCGAGCGGGGGGGGGGGCGAAAGAAACGAAGCGCCGGGTGGAGGCTGTGCCCGAGCGAAGCGAAGGGGTACGGGCAGGAGGAAGGGGTACGGACAGGAGAGAGAACGTATGCAGCTGGTCTGCGGAGATTATCCGCACCGCGAATCCGCGGATTGGAACGGTGCCTGAGGCTGCAGATTGCAAAAAATACATCACAATCGAAGCACTACTTGCATACCCGTTACCAACTAACAGAAATAAAAAATAGTATAACACTGAATGTTTGAACCCCAAGACACAAAAGCATGGAAGAAACAGATGTAGAGCTATAACAGAAGGAACACTGGTTCACACCAGGCCCTGGAACAAGCACATTAACCTAGGATGCCCTGCTGTGCATGTCATTTGTTACACCAAACAACTCCAGAACTTTCTAGCCTAAGAAAAGTAGCACATATGCTTAGCATTAGAAGCAAAACTATAAAATTCAACGTACACATTGTTGGGTTACTGAGGTGGTCCATTTCATTAAGCTGATGGAAAATTAGATAGTAACACTTCAATGCCTCATTAAATAGACGGGAAATTAGAAAATAAATAAATTGTTAGATAGTAAATACCTCAAGTAGACAAGAAATTGGTTCTGAAGCCTGCAATGCCAAACACAATACAAAATGCAGTAACGTCAAAGAACATACGAGCATAGTCATGAAAAAGGAAAGGACATGGAAAGAAGAAGCAATGAGGACCCATTGCTGCTCAAAAGTAGGCACCAATAGAAAGGCAAGGCCGCATCGCCGCAGTCACCGGTCCACAACAGCATGGCAGCCTTGTGCACCAGTCCAGGATGCCTTGGTCCGCATGCGGCCGCAGCTAGGCGCGTTGTTCCAGTCCGCCATGTGCGTCATGTCGTGCTCTGCCAAGATGAAGACCGATAGAAGGGCCATGTGCACTAGACCACCGTTAGGCTGCCGCTGCACCAAGTCTGAGGGGTACCAAGGAAAAGAGATGAGAGATCAAAGCACAAGGGGTACCAAGCCAGATCTAGTTGGGGGAAGGGGAGAGCGTCGGGTGCGCTCTAGGCCTTCTTTGTCCTGAGACCCTGCAACGCTGCAGGCCCTGCACACCCTCGATGAATCTGGGGTTGAGGTTGACGAGGGAGATGGACCTATGCTGGAAAGGGCACGGTGGCCTGAGCCATCGACCATCCACGGCGCCACACTGCCGTTCACCTGTGTTGGTCACCGTTGCCACGTGCGCCGTCCGAGGTAGCAGGAGGTTGGGGAGGAAGAGGGGCATCGCCAGTGCCACTCGGCCGCGTCGGCCAGCAGGGCTGCTGCCCTGTGGCTTGCCAGCGTCGGCAGCCGGCGCTGCGCCGCTCGGCCGCATCGGCCGCGTTGGCCGCCAACGCCACCGGCCCGCGGCTCGCCCACGCGAGGGAGAGGTAGGGCTGGGGAGGCTCGTGTCGGCAAGCGACGCCGTCGGGCTGCGAGGGAGCGGGATGGGCTGGGGAGGAGCATCGCCCGCGTCAGCCACCATCGGCAAGGTGGAGTGGCACCAGGGCGGGGAGGGGCCGGGCACCGGAGATGACGAGGCGGGGCCACGCTAGGGGCGGAGCGAAGCGCGGCAAGGGTCGGGGCGCACGGCGACAACGAGGCAAAGCGGCGCCGGGACAGCGGGAGTCGGCACCGGGCAGAGCAGAGAGGAAGGGACGAGCGCATGGTGGCGGCGGTCCGGGGGAAGTGGAGACGAGGCAGATGAGCTAGGGTGTCGAGGCGGGCTTTTATGTGACCGGTAGATATGTGGTGGGTAAAAGAATAGACATTGATCTAGTATCTAATGCAGTAAATTTTTTCACTGACGTGGACACTGTGAGCATCCCCCGAGGCGTGCGAATTGCTTGTTTATCAATACGATATGATTGGTACTAATATATTTGCACCTTGCTCTTAGAAGAATAGTCTTTGCACGATGCAGTGGATTGTCCGGATTTTCATGAGGCTGAGGGCATGGTTTCGAGCCTAGATGAAACTATATTTTTCACCACATTTTTTGGTCTACTCTTACAAAATATTTTCCCACATTTTTTGGCCTACTCTTACTAAATATTTACAATACATGGCTTAAGTACTAGTGTGTAATAAACATTTTTTCCACGGGTTCATAATTGAGACGCGGATAAAGTAAACACGTCACTGTATAACACTAGATCAGTGCCATCCTTGTGATTCATATTAGAGACGCGGATAGAGTACCCACGCCACTGATTGAATCTCATATTAGTGACGTGGTTTATCTTCAGCAGTCACAGATGTATGCTCGCAAGTAATCTGTGACGCATTTCGAGAGACCCCGTCTCTAATATAATAGCGCGTGGCCCTGGGCAAACTCACGTGTGACGCGTTTTAGCAAGTACCGTCACATATATGTAAACAGTGACGTGTTTTTGTTTTCCCATCACAGATTATGGTGACTCCTATTTGTGATTTAGGCGTAGTGGTGCAACAACAGCACAACGGTGGCTGTTGCGGACCGTCAGCCTCAGGATCAGGATGTGTTTCTTGCAGAAATCCGTGAGCGGCGGCTGTTAGCACAGGACACAATGAAGCTGCAATCTGACAAGAGGCGGAGGGACCCAATCTGACAAGGGTTTGGTTGCGTCTCCATCACCGCACAGCCACAGCCATTACTGCAACAGGACCTCCAAAGCTGGGTCCTCGATTCTATGGCCCATATCAGATTACGGAGAGGATTGGGGAGGTTGCTTATCACCTCAAACTTCCTGACAGAGCCAAAATTCATGATGTCTTCCATGTTGCTGAACCGTGGTGTCTGGGAGGTCTTGGTGCAGTGGATTGGTCGTCCGGCTTCTGATGCAACTTGGGAGCAGCCTAGAGCGGGGTGAACTCATGAAGCTTTATTACCTTGGAAGCTTGTTAGTAGCACCATTTGCGTTGTTTTGTCATTTTTACTTGGTCTCCATGTACTCAGTACTAAACATGCATACAACCACAAAGAAGAAAGTGTTGCTCCTCGCAGGAGCCACATACTGATGTAACAATTATCCGCATGAACATGTATTTATATTCTATGTTACTACTTTGTGTGGCACCATGCCCAGTAGATCAAAAACCTGTTTTTATATTAAACAGCTGCAACAATGTGGCTCCAAGCTACACAGCAATGGCAAAGACTGTGCGTGGCATGCGCACGCAACACGCGCTGCCTTGCACTAGTTAGAAACAAGAAAGCGCCAAGCCTTCCCGGGCGCCCGGAGCACTACAAGAAACCTTGCGATCTACGACGATTTTCTCATGACGACTAAGCTTTTCGTCGTTAGGTTAGATTGGTTTTAGACGTTTTGTAAGACCCATGATGACTTAGCGACGAAATTAACGTGTTCGTCACTAAAGCCATACACAAATCGTCATAGACTTGTTCAAAGACAGATTTGTGACAAAACATCTTCCATATCCATGACAATTAGCAAGCGTCGAGGATTTATGATGGCTTCTTTGAAACCTAGTATTTTTCCAATCTATAAAATTTATTGAAAATTGAATTTTATTATAATTTTACAACCAACTAAATTTTAATAAGGCGAATCACATAAGAGTCTTGATAATCGACTGCAAAATATTTACTAAAAAATATCCTGCAATTTTAGTGCCTCTTATTTTTATAGTGTTTAAATATTAGTGCTTCTGTATTTCTTTAAATTTAGAATTATTCAGATTTGCTATTAATAAATGAGCTAAAATAAATAGAGAATTCTTTCAGTGCCTATCCCTGCCTTTAGGCTAAAACTGAGCTCCACCTCCATTGGCCCCAGGCCCAACCGGCCTCCTCACTTTCCCTTTGTTACTACGTAATGGGCCAACTCAGCACCATTCCATTTCTTGATGCGGTCCAGCAATGGCCTCAGATGGAGCAAATTCTAAATAGAGATCCATGGGCCGTTTCCACGCGGAAGGAAAGAAGAGGAAGGCGCCTATTATGGACTTGAACCCTCTTTTGACCAGTGTTTAGCTAGTTTGACTCGAAGATTTGAAAATTCAAATGACCGATTTTGACTAAATTTAAAATACTATAGCTGTTCAAAATAAAATACTCTACAACTTTCATGTAGTAAGTTTTCAGTAGTTCTTTTACGAAGTTGTTTGAAATTTCATATTTGGACTTTAAGGTTGGTTTGACCGTATTTATCCTACAGTTTTGTTAGGCCATGTTTCAAAATGTACGAAGTTGTTGAAATATCTACCTAATATTAAAGCAAACTAGTAGTTGGCCCGTGAGTTGCAACGGGAGATAACAAATTTCAAAGCGATATACACGGTGCCATATAACAATATATGAAATAGCAATTCTCTTGCATAACCATAAAGCACGTTTTTGTAGGTGCACATTGAATATATTAAATTCATTACAAATTTCAAACAACACCTAGCCAAGAAATAAATCTTGCGACATTTCATCTCGACATAGCGGCTAAGATATCTTCGTAGCTCTTCAAGAATATAGCTTTCATATCCATCACCCTTATCGGCTAGTAGATTGTAACGCCTCAAAATTTAGCACCCGGAATTTTCTTCTAATCTCTCCCTAATTCAAAATCAAATTTTCGAAAACTCTGAATGTTTGCTTATTTGTTTTGAGTGTGTTAAATGAGCTCAACAAAATTCTAAATATCACCAATACTCACCACCAAAATTCTTTCCAAAATTCCTTTCCAAAAATTCAATTCCAAAAAAATATCCCCGCGCCATGTAGACCTTCCATCTCCGCGCCACTTGGACCCCATCTCCACGCCATGTGGACCTTCCATCTCCGCGCCACTTGGACCCCCATCTCCGCACCATATGGACCCCCATCTCCGCGACACTTGGACCCCCCATCTCAGCGCCATATGGACCTCCTATCTCCGCAACACTTGGACCTCCCATCTCCGCGCCATGTGGACCTCCCATCTCCGCGACACATCATCGGCCTCCTCCTCCATCAGCTATAAATAGCCCCCCACCCCTATGCCTTCATCCACACCAAAGCTCACCACCTCCGCCATATCAGCCCCCGGTTCAACCCGGGCGTTGTGCGCCGCGAACACCATCCCCTTTCTCCTCGCTTGCTGCGTTCATACACGGGAGCAGAGTTCCTCTGCGCTCTTCATCGAGAGGCCACCAAAGCTCGATTGCTCCGACTGTGAACACCTCGCAACATCCCTCCACCATCACCAAGCCGCGCTCCCCCTTCTCCCTTCCTCACTCACACACATGCAGCACACTTTGCTGCACACACAGCACACACACTCCCTCTGTTTGCTGCACACACGCACAAACAGACACTATTCTGATCGACCGTTCGTCGTTCGGTCATCCGTTCATCGGTCGTTCGTTCAGCGTTCGTCCATTCGTTCGTCGTTCATGCACAAACACACACTGTTCATATCGTCCGTCCGTTCGTCGTTCGTCCGTCCGTCCGTCGGTCCGTTCGTTCGGCGTTCGTTCATCGTTCATGCACGAACACACACTGTTCATATCATCCGTCCGTCCGCTCATCATTCGTTCATCCGTTCGTTTGTCGTTCGTCCGTTCATTCATCGTTCATACACAAATAGATACTATTCAGATCATACGTTCATCGGTCGTTTGTCCATTCGTACATCGTTCATACAAACAAACAGATACTATTCAGATCGTTCGTTTATCAGATACCGTACGTAGACTGCGTACTATTCTATTAAACTTACAGAATCAATATCTTAGTCATACCAACTCCGATGGCTGTGATTCTTCTTTCTAAATTCATCAAAAATCAGTATCTACCATCCACATTAATTTTATGATTTTAGAAGTTTTCAAAACCGCCTACAAGCCGGTGCCACATTCGACACTATAGCCGTGAACCGTTGACACCAGCCTTAAACTCTGCTCGCAAGCAGTCTAGAAATATTTTGTCCCTCAAGAATCCAAAAACACGATTTTATTCTCGGGTTTCTAAATATTCAGATTTTGGAATATTCTAGGAATATTCCTTTCTCTTTTTCCTTTTCTTTTCCCGAATATACAAAATTCGTATCTTCTCCGTTCCAACTTTGATTTGGGCGATTCTTGCGCTTAAATTCATCTAAAATCAAACTCTCCCTACCCGTACACTCCACATAATTTGTTCCCTGGCCGAAAGATGCCGTCATGCCCTCATGACGCCGTGCTATGCCCAGTCAGTGCTTCGCACCGGTCGCACAAATATTGTGAGCCTGGTGATCGATGCCATTTACCCCCTAATCTTCATAAACCTTAGAGGTTCCTGCCTTGGTCTTTCCAGGCGTTGAGTTCAGATGATGACGATACCGAAAATCATCTGAACATCATTGCTCTTTCCACCACTCCACAAAAAGATCTTCTCCAAAACACCAACATGCGGCCGCCACCCCTTCGGCGTTGTCGACCCCGCACCTCGCGTCCACCACCTCTACCTTGGCGTCTCCGTAACTGTCGTTACCGAGCCCGCCAACTCGCCCGGAAACTTGCTACACCCCAACCACTTGCAGTTATATCACCAGTAAGAACCCAGCAGACTCTCATCTCCGCAATCCGAGCTCTACACCTCCAAACCCGTTGAGCTCATATTATGCTTCGATTTGTGTGTTTTCCTTGTTTGTGCACTAGGCTTTACCAGAGAGTTCGTCGGCCTGCCCCTCGTGTTATACTACGCGATGGTCTGCGCCAAATACGTCCCACAACCGTTATATCAACCGCTTCAACAAAGTGAAAGGTAAGCCCACTGGAATCCCCACTTGATGCATAGATTTCCTATGTTTTGCAAACACAACCCTTGGCCTGGTAATCACAATAAAACTTTCATGTTTTGCTAGCTAAGGTAACCCAGTGAAATATAGCCACCTAAGCCTATCTACAAATAGCGCGCATAGGTAGGATCGCTCATATAAATATATCTATCATAATCTTGACGTTGAGGTGGATTATGGTTGTGGAACTTGATGGACTGGGAAAGTGGATGTGTGATGTGGTGTGGTGTGGTGTGATTTCGAAAATGGGGAAGAACCCCGGCAACCGACTTTGTCGGAATACGGCTACGCGCCGAAACAGCCATAAGGGCAGGGTTGGATGGGTAACTTAGCTGCCTGCGGTTACCCTATGTCTCGGGGTTCGTGGTGAAGATAGGGTAGGTGGATGCTCGCGGTGACGAGCAAAAGAAAGTGGTACGGTGGTTGGTTTGAACCCACGCTCTCCGTAAGGACCGCTATGATTTTCATCTCGCCTAACTCTTTTAGTACAACCACTCGCTCTGTGTGAGGCATTGGCCAGGCCCGAGCCAGAGTGGATAGCCTAGTAGCTTCTGTGCTGGCGCACAAGGGACTAGGGGATGGGTGGTGTGCCAACGGGAGTACCGCGGGTACTAGAGTGGCTCGGATGCCCAAACCCCTAAAGTTCTGCTAGATGATGAAACAATGGCAACGGCTTGGTTTGGAATTCGGGTAGTTACGACGGTAACGTGCCGCTGTGTCCAACTTGTGGGAATTAGTACAACCTCTGATCAGAGTAAAACCTATTCAAATAGTCCGTGTCCACTGGTATGGATGAGTTACGGCTTGGTTCTTCATCTAGTATGTTTTCTTAAACTTAAAATGGATGGCTTGGATGAAGATGGAATATGGTACTTGGGTGGATCACGGTTGTGGATGAGAAAAGTTGGGCCGCTCGGACCGACAAGTCCAGTGGTAACCCTTATTTGAGATAAACCCTGTTTTCCGAAAGAATAAAACTTGACAACTATCTCAAACCCTGCATATAAATACTTTTATGCAAAGCTCTCCCTGAGCTCCAGATATACCCTGCATATAGAATTAGCTACACCCAACTCCTTATGGAGGAAGGTGGGCTGCTGAGTATGTTTGTACTCACCCTTGCTTTGTTGATATTTTTTTCCAGTGAAGACGAAGCAGTTACCATCTATTTAGACGAGTAAGGGTTACGACTTGCTTCCCAACTGTGATGTGGGAGAATTTGGGTCTACTCTTTATATTCCGCTGCTTAGATTTTCAGGGCTGCGCCCCTTGTTGTCCGACCCGTTTAGGGCGGATCTGTATCACTCTGATGTAAGAATGTGATTACCAAACCCTAGGATGGTAATAAAGCACATTTTAGTCCCATTATGGAAACTGAGGCGCTTCATACATGTATCAAATGCTCTTTCCTCAATTCATAAGCATCCTGCACAAATACAGTAATAAGTATAATCAAGTGTATACAAAACAATTTCTAATCATGTCTTATGGCTAGGAAATTACTCACTGTGCAAATTGTTGATCGTAAACCTTTATCATCCCATGCACACATGAAGAGTAGAACATAATAACATGTTGCTTCCCTACGAAAATTTTAACGGTTACGACTTTGCTACATATAAATGTTATATATGAGTTTCAAAGAAATTACCCATCTATGTTACTTCGAGTGTAATTTGGGATCCTATGATCCCAGTAAACACATCTTCATTCCATCTAGGATATGCAACTTGCATTACAAGCCTAAGCATATCAGAGATCCTTCGAAGTATGTGCTTATACATATCTAGTCCATATTGATTAGGAAATGGGTCCAATATAGAAACAATTTTGGACTTTAGATCTAGCACAATTAATAAGAACCTGCCGCACTTAGCACATGGGATAAAAACCTGCAGTTAACATATAGGCATTAGGACAGAAAAACCATAAGCAAACGGGTCTGCGATCACCGTAGCCAGCAAACCGTATGTATAAATAAATAGAAAAACAATGAGGAACATTACCAAACTACATTTTGAGACGTTGTAACCTATCCAAGGCCAGCTAAGAACCAATTTTGCTATTTGTTCCATATCAATTTTGGTACGAAACTCGTGCCCTTTTCCAAGCTGGCAAGCATCCTAGGATAAACAGGTTAGGGGATTAGAGACATGACAAAAAAGAGTTATCACAAGATACTTAGAAAACTTACACCAAACTTCAGGTCCATGTAGTGCCTTGACACCATTCTGCCACTTCTTTTGAACCTCTGGAGCTCTTCATAGGCAACCTTTTGTATAGCGAGGTTGAAACAATCTATATCCATTGGTCGGCCGTTAAAATTCCTTGGATTGTCTTTAGACTCAAGGCGATAGGGTATGGTTTAGAGCTGACCACCCAGTGTTTCCTATAAAAAGATCATGTGCATCTAAGTGTAACAAACCAATGCAATGATGAGATATGAATTTACGAATATAGCGCAAGCACAGGGTAGTTGATATTATATACCAATTGTTTCTTTCCAACTCTCTGCATTGTATATATGGACTGCAGCATATATACAATATGGACACCCAAGCATGGAGATTGTATATTAGATACCAGTTATTCCCTTGAATATGGACTGCAGCAGCATAGTCTGGAAATGCAATGGATAAGCTACTAAAAAGTGGTGGTGGGTTGAATCTGAAATCTGTGCATTGCTGAATGTAGAGTGTTGCTAACAGTAATTATAGCAAACAAAAACATTTGACAGTAGAAAACAGTAGAAAAGAGCCATGGCTTACTCTAAAGCTCTATAAGTCCAAACTCCTGCTGCTGCGCTCTGCTACTCTGCTGTCTGCTCCTCCTGAAACCAAGCACTAAGCTTTAATGTTTCTCTCCCCCTTTGTCATTAAGCACCAAAAATAAGTACAGGGAAGAGAGTACCTCTGGAACTCACTGAGTACCGTCCCAGCCAGAACTAGGGCCACCCTGCTGCTGCTGAGAGGAGTTCTAGTGACCTCCACTCATGAACGGTGCTCCACTATAGCTGGCTCTACTGGTAAACTGTGGGTCAAACTGTGGGGCAGTGGTAGGAATCGGTCCTGAGAAGCTGGAGGAGGCCATAGTAGTGGACAAGAAGCCCTGGTAGCCGGTGGAGGAGGTGGCAATGGCTTGTAGCCCTGTGATGGCTGCTGGTAGTACTGTGGAGGTGGCACTGAGTAACCCCCACCCTGACCTCTGGCTACGTAGTACCCCTCAAACTGATCTGTGTAGCCCTAGAACTCATCCTGGGCCTGAGTCTCTAGCTGAATCTCCTCTCTGTCACGTGAAGGCTGCGACTGAACCCCTAGGTGACGCTCTATCCCCTTCATCCTATTCTCAATCCTTATCCTCTCATTATGAGCCAGTCTCTTCTCCTCCTTGTCCTTGGCCCTAAAGCAACTGAGTACTCCTATGATCGCTCTGAAGGTGTGGGCCACTGGAGAAGTGCTCCTCCTCCTCTCACTCTCATGCCGCTCTGTGTCTCTCCTCCTCTTAGGGGAATCTCTTGTGAAGAACCTCGGGAGCTAGCTGAGTGTCTGAAGGAGGTGTAGAAGCTGAGGCTGTAGCTGAGGGACCTGGCACAATGGGTCTCTTCACATGTTTGACCTTGAAAGGCCTATGTGAAGTATCACAAATGAACTCAGTGCAAGACATTGTATTATCATAACCATGAGCAAGGGAGCATAAGCACAACTCCTGTATGGGTCAAAAGATATAGCCTTAATCTCCAACCAAATGAAGTGTGTCACACAGAATGGTAAAGCATCCTTTCTCATCCTGGCTAGCAGGTTCTTGTCATAGTGGGAAATATTAGAAGCGTCACCAAGCCTAGGAGTGAGTCTTTCTGAACATCATGTTCAGATAGGCATAAAAGTGTAGATGTCGTGGCTACTCCCTACAAAACCCTGATTGTTAGCAGGATACATGAACTTCATCTCCTCGTCGGGCAAGCACTGCTCCAAGTGAATCTTAGGACGGTTAAGATCACCATCGTCCATCCCAAGCATAGCAGCAAACTCGGTATAGAAAATAGAGAAGGTTTGACCCTCAGTCATCTAAACCATTCTCCACTTCTTGCAATCTCCTACAGAATCATCAAAGTAAACAGTGGCATAGAAGTGGGCAATAATCTCAATGTTCCAATCATGACTAAAACCCATCAGCCACTGAATGTTCTGCCTCTTGCAAGCTGCTATAACCTGATCAAAGATTGGATCTTTCTTGTTAACCAAGTACTCCCAATCAATCCAGTGATCCATGGTCACATGGTGTTCTTTCACATAAATCACACTCTCATAGAAATCAGCGTGGAACACTGTGTGAAACCTATAGTCAAAAGCAGTCCTCTCCTCTCTAGTGTACCATTCCGGAGCGGATAAGGCCATCCCAAAGAGAGCGCTTGATCATTGCGATGGCCAAGAGGGTTGCTTGATTCTTGCGAGAATCACTTAGCCATCCCTATTCCCTGCAAGGTTTGGGGCCAAGGTCCTTTGTGAAGGTCTCGAGGGAGCTAAGCCTTGCGAGGGGCGCCAAACGAGGATTAGGGGGAGTCACGACTCCTCGATACCTACGGAAAACATCGACGAGCATCTCTTCTCTCATTTACATTTCGCATTAATTTTATGCCTTTACTTTCCGCATTTACATTCCTAGTCTTGCAGGCTTGCTATAGGTTGCAAACCTTTGAGTGTGTAGTTCATAGGATCATACTTAGGCACTAGGGGTGATTGGGCTTGATCGAAAGGTTTTAATTTCCAAGTTTCAAAATTAGAGGTCCAATTCACCCCCTATTGGACATCTTGATCCTTTCAGCTCCCACTTATCCTACACCTCGCAAGTCATTTCACAAAGTCAGACTAGAGTCAAGCTCAACAAGGTCTTCTTCCCCGCTCATTGTGCCAAGCCCGTTCCCTTGGGTGTGGTTTCACTGGATAGTAGACAGGGATAGTGGGAATCTCATTAACCCATTCATGCGCATCACTAATTAGATGATGAGGCATTTGGCTACCTTAAGAGAGTCATAGTTACTCATGCCGTTTACCCATGCTTGGCTGAATTTCTTCACTTTGACATTCAGAGCACTCGGCAAAAATCACATTGCGTTAGCATCCGCGGGGACCATCGCAATGCTTTGTTTCAATTAAACAGTCAGATTCCCCTTGTCCATACTAGTTCTGAGTCGGTTGTTCGACACCCGAGGAAGGCCCCCGAGAGGGCCATTCCCGGTCCGTCTCTCGACCGGCACACGGCGGCCGGCTCTCGCCACGGGAGCAGCTCGAGCGATCCACCGGTAGCTTAAGGGTTTGGGGCTGGGACCCCTAAGCCCAACCCTCACAGCCTATCCTTTTCCCGAAGTTACAAATCTGTTCTGCCGACTTCCCTTGCCTACATTGTTCCATTGGCTAGAGGCTATTCACCTTAGAGACCTGATGCGGTTATGAGTATGACCGGGCATAGACGGTACTCGGTCCTGCGGATTTTCATGGGCCGCCGAGGGCGCACCGGACACCGTGCGACGTGTGGTGCTCTTTGGACCAGTGGACCCTACCTCTGGGTGAACTATTTCCACAGTTGGCTGGCCATTAAGGAGAAAAGGTAACACTTCCCGAGGCCCCCGTCGGCGTCTCCGGACTTCCTAACGTCATCGTCAACCGCCATGTCTCGGGTCGGGAAATCTTAACCCTATTCCCTAGCTCCAAGGCCCGGTCTCACCGGGCCGATGCGGGCGGAAGACATTGTCAGGTGGGGAGTTTGGTTGGGGGGCACATCTGTTAAAAGATAACGTAGGTGTCTTAAGATGTGCTCAACAAGAAGAGAAATCTCGTGTGGAACAAAAGGGTAAAAGCTCATTTGATTCTGATTTCTAGTATCAATATGAACCATGAAAGCGTGGCCTATCGATCATTTAGACCTTCGGAGTTTGAAGCTAGAGGTGTGAGAAAAGTTACCACAGGGATAACTAGCTTGTGGCAGCCAAGTGTTCATAGCGACGTTTCTTTTTTATCCTTCGATGTCAGCTCTTCCTATCATTGTGAAGGAGAATTCACCAAGTGTTGGATTGTTTACCCACCAATAGGGAATGTGAAAAGTTTAAACTATCGTGAGATAGGTTAGTTTTACCCTACTGATGATCGTGCCGCGATAGTACACGAGTACAAAAGAATTGAAAGAAATGACAGTCCCAATGTTCTTTGTACCTTTGCTGGTTGCGATGAAAGCGCTCCCCATGATGCTGTCGATGACGAAGATGTGCGTTGTGCTCATGGAACTGTGTGTGCTTCTATCGACGTAGGTTGTATCGTCGATCGCCGTGTTCGCGACCGCGATGCTTGAGGTAATAACCTGATCTCCCATTCTTCAGCCTATCGATGATAACATGCATACATCTCTGTGAGAAAACTGGAGCTGGGCTGTAGACGACGGTTATGCTTGACATCTTTTTCAAAAGTATATTGCTCCGGTCGAAACACAAGGGGGCCGATCATCCACTTCATCGGCCTTGGCTTTCCCTTTTGAGTTAATGGTGACATCAACCATGTTGATGCTTGATAAATTGATTAGACCATTGGCTTGTGGAGGCCTGGTGATCACATTGCCACCTTTGATTGCTTTCTGAATGCGTCGACCAAAGGAAGTAGACTCTCCTTGGACAAAAGGAAATCCGCTGGTGGGAGACCAATTGCTGAGCATGCTGACTTTGGGAAAAGGGTTATTGTTGACCTTCATTGTTGGCCGAGCGTAGGCTATGCGGCCTTATTCAATTGCACTCTGGATTTGTTGTCTCAAGATTCTACAATCAACAATGTTGTGAGAATCGAACGTATTGTGGAACTTGCAACATTTACGACCCTTCAATTCTTTTGCTGATGGAATCTTGTGGATGGGCGACAACCGCAAGTGTTTCTCTTTGAGAAGCATGTCGAATATCTGCTCGGTCTTGGTTATGCCAAAGTCAAAGCCTGCTGGTGCTTATGGTTTCTTGAGCCATTAACAAGGTAGCGGCTGCTTTTGGCTTGACCATTGCACTATCGCTATGTCTTTTTCATCATCTGATTCATCATCGGATTGTTGGATGAAACCGATACTTCAAGGCGGCCTACTATGAGCTGATTCTTGTTGCGATCGCTCGAAGGCAGCTACTTTAGAAATCAGTTAGCCGATGGAATCGAAATCCGCTGGCCCATAAGCGGCTTGCATTGACTTCAGTAGGCCAGCATACGCCATTGCAGCAAGATACTGCTTTGACATGTGCAAGTCGTAGCATCTATTCTTGACTTCTCTGAAGCTTTGAATAAATTGATGGATAGTTTCTCCCGGCTGGTAACGAATTGTAGATTGTTGCTTCGTTTGTACTAGTGAAGAAGTGGGTGTGGAATTGTTCCTCCAATTGCTTCCAAGTCGAAATAGATCTAGGGGTTAGAGAAGTGTACCATCCAAATGCTAGCCCTGTAAGCGATGAAGAAAATAGGCGAACCTTCATGAAATCGGCTGTAGCTGCATCACCCAGTTGGGCAATGTATCGCCTGATATTCTCCATGGTGCTGGTATTGTCGTTGTCGCTAAACTTGGTGAACCCATGCACTTTAAACTTGGGTGGAGCAGGTAGTTGATCGAAATACGTTGGATACGGCATAGCATAAATATTGAAACTCATCTTTGGTGCAAGGCCATAGCGTTCTTTCATGATATTGTCTACCTGACTCAAGTTGGTTACCTCACCTCCTAGGAAAAACCGGCCTGATTGCTCTGAACCTGCCCTGATGTGAACTTTGCCTGCCACTCTGCAAACTCTTGATCGGCACATCTACGCTCATTGCCAAACGGCCTCTGTACTAGTGTGCCGCCGTGACGAACTAATGACCCACCTTGCTCCTCATGCGCGTGTACCATGCGTGCTGATAATGTCTTGTTGTGTGACAGGCGGTGATAAGGCTCTTCTCCTTCCCTCAATGGTCTCTACCTGAACTCGCATTTGAAACCTTTTAGAATTGCCGCATGAGGTTGGTAGCGTGTCGGATTGCCACGTGGATTCTAAGGGTCTTAGAGAATGAACTCAGCCTTGGTGCCTTGTATGACATTGATCTTTGGCATGTTGAATGGCTGAGTGAAGAATCAGCTTTCTCCAATATGCGTAGCACAGGTTGGGCAGATGTCTTGCTTATATTCACCGGCCAAGACCTGCTTGGTAACACTTGTGATGATATTGCCCATCGAGTTGATGAGAACTTCGGTTTGCCTTATCATGGCATGGCAAATCATGCTATTCATGTCTTCCCGAAGCGCTTTATTGCGTGCATTGGATGGCAGTGAGATATCCATTTCGTCAAGAGCGTGTTCTAGATGGCCTTGAAGTTTGGATTTCTCATGCAGAGTCCACTCAAAGGATGACAATACCTTTGCTTTCAACTCAATAGTGACTCTATGGTAAACAACTATATTATGTGTTGATAGATCTTCAAGTGTTGGTGGGCCATCCTTTCCTTGAGGTAGAAAAGAACCATCCAGCAACTCGTAAAACGGAGGATTGTCGTTGCACTTCCTGGCCCCATTGGGCGGTACCCACGCTAATGGCACAATTGATGCAACTAATATGATGTCCTTGTCCCACTGGGCGTGCCAAAACATGTTCTCCTCCGCCGCCAAGAGCCGACGGGCCTGCCAGCCGGAGGAGTAGGGAGAAGCATGAACGGGCAGGGAGGTGCGCTCCTGCTGGGGTCGTTCCCCAAGGCGACCTCGGATCGGCTCCGAGCGAAGCCGATTAGCGTGGCGGTAATGCGGGTGTGCCACCTGGCTTGACCGTTCTAGCCAGTGAGGTGTCGGTGTTTGATAGAGGAAGATTATGCCCAATCTTCCATGAGGTAGGATAAGTCGATTTAGGGGTGGAGACTCGACGTTGGTGAAGAAGGCTCTGAGCAAACGATCGAATCCTTGCAATCACTACACCACTGCTCCGATGGTTATCGACCACGTGATGCGCGCAATCGACCTCGCCAAGAAGGCTATTGTTCCTGCAATTCAACCGAGAGAACACCAGCAAGAACGAGGATAAACGCAATCAAGATTAATCTTGTGCTCACAAAGTTGGGGTTTCACAAACCGATACAGGGTGAAACTGTTCAATGACAGACTAATCTAAGCAAAACCCATCTATTCTAATGACGCCTATAGAATATATACAATAGAGAGGCATAGGTAAAGAAATAATCATAAACGGACGTCATTTTGTTTCGACGATTCCCGTCGACTCTGAGAGAATTTTGGCATGGGACCACTTGGGTTGGATAGCTTATCTCCTTAGCTTTCCCTCGATCTATAGAACACCCCAAACAAAGTCCATATGTGGTCTGGGCGTCCGTTTTCGTGAGGCATACTCCAGCAGTCCGAACCAGTGACGTGAATGAATTGGATTCTAACACCAATTGGGCTGTTGACTTCATCTTCACTTGGGCCTTGGACATATGCATTATTTGCATGTTCTCATCATTCTCATCATTCTTGCTGGTCATACTCTCATCATTCTCCCCTTCTTGTTTTTGAGTCGTCCTTGACTCAAAGTCGTCGATGTTTGTAGAAGTTGTTGTTGCAGTTCGTGACATCATCCATGCATGCTCCCCTTCTTGAAATCGATCTTGTTGTAACAAATCAAACAAAGAAGAACAAGTGGATCTCAATATAATATGGTTAGCGTTAGTGCAGTCTTCAAACTTATCACATTCACCAACAAGAAGAGAATCCAAATTTGATGAAATATAAACACGATATACCAAATATTCTCTTCTGCAATTATATTGCCCAATCACATGATATGTATATGTAGATAACCATGGAAAATCAGCACTAAAAGAAAGTTTCTCCTTTAAATTAACATCCAATTCAATATAATCCAAAGTATTTAAAGAAGATAACAATTTCAGCTCATTTAATGGATAGAAAAATCTATTTTCAGCACAAGTGATTGGTTCCAAAACATAAGGATCATGTTGATTAGCTTGCTGTGGTATAAAAACAGACAACGCATTATAGCATATCTCTTCCTTATCGCAAGGAGTATTAAAACAACCATCTTGTGGCAAAGGCAAATTAGAAATAGATGCCATCATTGGTTGCTCTACATTAGCTTGACTTGTGGCTAAACTTAGTCACATTAAAATTTTCACCATATTGAGGAATCATATAACCTATATCATTACCTCTGTGGTACTTTCCTAGATAATATTAGAAAGAGAAAACACAATATATTAGTTCATATTGCAATAGGGCTTGTTTAATATAGTGTTTAAAGAAGGGACTAAGGAGGAAATCAATTCGAGACACTTGTGATAATCTTAGGTAGGGATAATGACAATATAACTGGGATGCCTTCACATAGCTTGTGAAAGCAAAAGGTGAACAAAATTTGTGACTTCAGGGGGATAGAAGCTTACCAAGATAATTAGATAACAATGAGAATGCAAATTTACAGGCAAGCATTATCTTAAATTTTTTGGGATCAATGTAGCTTGAAAACATACCAGGCAGCAATAGCTTCAAAGTTGTAGGCTCAATCTGCCCTAGGCAGAGACAATGATAAATTTTAGACTTTAATATACACATATGTACATGCCAGAACAGGATGATATAGAGGCACTCACCAGAACTGAATGAACAAGCTGTAGTGTAGAATTTTTGCACTAAAACAAGATTTTTGCATGGGTCCTTCAGAAAGAAGAGACTCTTGGCCTTCATGGAACCATCCACTAAAGGGTGAGTGTAGAAGTTATGCACTGACTGCAAATGCGACTTTAATCTGTTACTGGTTATATCTACACCACATACTGGACACAAGAGTGACATGTGAGTGTGGACGGGCGTGTGGAGATGAAGCTGTTGGGAAGGAAAACCGAGGCCACATGCTGGAACAGCCGCTTGAACCAGATTCTCTAGCCAAAATACTCGAGTACATTGATGGTTGTGAGCAAACTGGCACTCGTTACAGATAGGGTTGTTTCTATATATACCTTGTGTAGAATGCAATGACTCGCTGCACTGGTAATAAAAGAAAAAATATCACTTGAAAGAGAGAATTCAAATAGCAAGAAAATAACAATGGGGTGAAGTCAAAAGAAAAATACCGTAAACACTGGGCCGGATATAAGTTGAAAACAAAGTCCGTAAGTAAATTGATAAGGGTGTAAACATCTTCATGAGGACTGATCTCCCCTGTCCCTTCTGGAAGACATTGATGCTAACGAGTGGCTAGCGGAGGAGGAATGAGAGCCGGCTAGGCGCGGTATAGAGCGAGCTGCATCAACGAGTGGCTAGCGGAGGAAAGAGAGCCAGCGCATGAGGTGTAGGAAGCCGAGGGAGAAAATATATAGGGTGAGCATGCTACGGAGCGTGCCTGCGCTGGTATCTGCACCTGCTGCCCAAAGTGACTTGGCTGGTCACCATAGAGAGGCACATCAGCTCCAACAGCCAAGGCGAGCTTCCGTGTGGCAGCGCCGTAGCAGGCTCACGTCGCGCAGCACAGGTACGGGCATGGTTGTATGCTGTAGCACTGTTCGTTTGGCTGTATGCTGTTGACTTTGGCTGCCAGCGCTCCGGTGTACAGCAAGCTGTTCGGCGACACAAATTTTGGACAAGGCGTACAACTAGCTAGCCCTCAACCATGTCGAGATATGAAAGTTTTCTCCCCAGCCTTGCCTCCATGGCTCGCGTATGCAAGGGTCCGATGCAGTAGTGACCTGTGAGTGCAGAGGGGAATTGAATGGCGATCACAGGATGGTAGTAACAATAAGGGCATCAGCAGCCAGCAGGTACGTACTCTTGCATCCACTTTAATCCTCTCCTTGTTTCAGTACATAAATTAGTCACTGATAATTCGGCTTTCATTGAGTTTCATCCAAATTTTTTTCTAATTAAGGATCAGGTGTTGAAGAAAATTCTCCTTAAAAGGGCCATGTCATCAAGGCCTATATCCTCTCCCTTCTGCGTCTCCACCAAAGCAAGTCTATGAAGTGGTCAAGCCCTGAAAGGTGGCATTGCCGCCTTGGTCATCCTTCATCTCCAATAGTGGAGAAAGTTATCAATTATTTTCGTCTTCCTTGTTCTAGTGAATCCAATAAACAGTCAATTTGTGATGCTTGTCAACAAGCAAAGAGTCATCAATTACCTTATCCAAAGTCTAGTAGTGTGTCTATGCATCCTTTGGAACTTATTCATTTAGATGTTTGGGGCCCTACGCCCAAGTCAGTTGGTGGCAGAAAATATTATGTTAGCTTTATTGATGACTATAGCAAATTTACATGGATTTATCTGCTAAAATCTAAATCTGATGTTTTGGTGTTTTCATGAATTTCAAAGCCTGGTTGAATGTCTCTTTAATAGAAAAATCATCACCATGCAAACTGAGTGGGGAGGTGAATATCAAAATCTAAACACCTTCTTTTCAGAAACAGGGATTACTCATCATGTTTCTTGCCCATATGCTCACCAACAAAATGGATCTGCTGAACCCAAGCACTGTCACATTGTAGAAGTAGGGCTTGCTCTTCTTGCGCACGCATCCATGCAAGTTCTGGGACGAAGCTTTTCTATCCGTTATCTATCTCATCAATTGCATACCCAGCAAAGTCATAGGTTATGAAACACCTCTAGAACGATTGCTTCATAAAAAACCAGATTATACGTCTTTCCGAGTGTTTGGGTGCGCCCGTTGGCCAAATTTACGCCCATACAACACTCATAAACTCTAGTTTCGATCCAAACAATGTGTCTTCCTAGGGTGCAGTAACCTTCATAAGGGTTTTAAGTGTCTTGATCTTTCACCTGGTCGCGTGTATATTCACGTGATGTCACGTTTGATGAAACTCTTTTTCCCTTCGCACAGCTCCAACCCAATGCTGGTCGTGTCCTTCGAGAGGAAATTTCTTTACTACCTTCCTTCCGTAGCCATGGGGTTACACAAACTGATGACCATGTGCCTAATAATTCTACCGTACCCACTAATGCCTCACAATCACCTCCGGTTGTTTCTCAAGATGAATTTTCAGGATCTGTTCCTCTCTAGGAGGCACGCGGCACGCAGGAGACAGTAACCTTGCAGGAAACCGGTGCTATAGTAGATTCACCTGCGCAGCCAGCTGCAGGCTTTGTACCCTTGGTGTCCTCTGCAGTTCCTACGGCGTCTGATCAGTCGGCTCCTGACGCATGTGCTGCTCCTCCGGTGCTCCAGCAGGCATCCGACACACATCAAGTCACAACTTGTGACCCGTCCACAACCGCATCTGGTCGAGAGTCAGTCTTGCCGGCGCCTTCCTCAGCTCGGCAGCATGGACCGTCTGCGACCACTTCGACCAGGGAGCCACAACAACAACGCCCAAGCATGCGTCTCCAAAGTGGAATTCGTAAACCCAAAATTTACACAGATGGTACTATTAAGTATGGTTTCCTCACATCTACTGGTGAACCTGGAAATTTAGATGATGCATTGCAAGATAAAAATTGGAAACGTGCAATGGATATAATGAGTTCTTAACACTCCAAAATAATAAAACTTGGCATCTAGTGCCTCCAAAAAAGATGCAAGTATTATTGACTGTAACTCTATAAGTGGGATACAAGATCAAGAGAAAACAAGATGTCAGTCTAGACAGATACAAGGCTCGTCTAGTAGCTAAAAATTTTAAACAAAGGTATGGAATTGATTATGAAGACACTTTTAGTCCTGTTGTCTAGGCTGCCACAGTTCGCATTATTTTGTCTATTGCTGTATCGAAAGGATGGACACCTAAGAAATTAGATGTGCAGAATGATTTCTTTTGTGGTATTTTAGAAGAAAAGGCGTCAACCATATAGTTTCCCATTTATGTTTGCAAACTTGATAAGGGTCTATATGGGTTAAAGCAGTCACCTCGAGAATGGTCCTCTCGGGCTAAGTCAAAAGCTCTATGATCTGGGTTTTCAAGGGTCAAAAGCCGACACATCCTTTTTCTTTTATAATTAAGGTGACTTGTCTGTATTTATTCTCATCTATGTTCATGACATAACAATGGTGAGCTCAAGGCAAGATGCAGTTACGAAATTTGCCTCAGAGGATCCAGGAGATCTACGTTACTTCTTTGGGATCGAGGTAATTAAAACTCCTACAGCATTATATTAACACAGGAAAAATATACTTCAGATCTCGGACGCAAGGTTGGAGACTGAATTGGAGCAGCGTCGTTACAAGCGGTTAGGGTTTGCACAGCAGTTACTGCCCATCTCCCCTTCCAACCACCGCCGCAGCTGTCCTCCCCAGCGCTTGTGGCGACAAGAGGCGCCGTCGATCTGGCGTCCTAAACGAGAAGCAGACCCGGTCCGGCGACGGAGCCCCCGATGTTGCCTCCGCCTCCGCCACCTCCTCGGCGCCGGCGCCCCGAGATGCCATCATCTCCGGTGAGTGCGCCCCCGCCCCCGCCCCCACCCCCGCACTCTTTTCCTCCGCCTCTCCTAGTCCCTTCACGTGCTCTGTCCCCGCGGCCGTCGATCCCCAGAGAAGATTAGGCCCTGCCCCTAACTTTCAGTGCTGATCCGGCATGGGTGCTGTCGGATCCGTGATCTCCAGGCCATGGATGCTTCTCCTTTTTCTCTTTATTGCTTTTTAACGACGTTTATTTTGGTAGACCCAATCGCAGGAGATGAGTGAGCTTCACCTCAAGATCCACAAGAGGGCACTGACCTGCATGTTTTGCCTCCACCCACTCTATGATGCCGTGCTGCGGCCCTGTAGTTTCATGGTGGGTGAGATGAGCTCTTCGCAAAGTTTTTTTTTCTTCTTCTTCTTCCCTAAGCTCAACTTCACTTCTGGGTCTTGCAGTGCGATGGCGGCCACATCTATTGTCATCGCTGCACCCAACGCCACAAAAAGAAATGTAGCTCCCTCTGTATTTTTCTGGAGAAAATCACGGCTCAGATGAAGGTCAAATGCAACTTGTGCGACTCTGGATACATGCCCTACCGCAAGTTCGTGGGACACCTGTGCGATCCCCCCGTCCATCCTGAGCTTGTGGATCGGCAGCTCTATTCCGATTTTGAGTTGGGGGATTGCACCCTCGACCCGAATCTCCTTGTCTGTTCTGAATGCAACCATCTGCTCCAACTTCCCATTTTCATGGTGAGCTCAGCTCTGACCTGACCTGACCCGACCCGACCGAAGTAATTTGGATGTACTTTGGTTTGATTTGATTTTGACTTCATGCTATCCTACCCTTATCGCAGCATGTCTATGATAAGAGTCTTGTTTGTGGCGCCTGCTACGGTAATGATATCGGCATCTACATTCACCACAAGGAGCTCGAATACATTGTCCAACGTATCTCGGTGAAATGCATGGCTTGCGAAGAGTACCTTCCATTCTGCGCCTTGGCTTTGCACCAGGTGGACGATTGCCCATTCAAGCATAAATTGCAAAAGATTGCCCCAAGCTCAAGTGCCCGGAAGAACTTGTGTGGTAACACATGCATGCCTCCCACCTCTGCTCCCCACTTCTTGCATCCACATGGTTTGTTTGGACCATGCCGATGCTCATGTAGTTGTGCCGGTATAGTCCCTGCTTTCGAGTGCTAGGCCATTGCATGGCTGCTTGGCCGCCCATTTTCAGTTGCTTCTTGGTTTTTCGTTGGCTGTTTTGTACCAACAATACCGCTCGTTCTCTGCATACCACAAAGTAAAACCACCAGAATGTCTCTGAATTATTTAGAAGAAATAATCATAATGCAGCAATGACAAACATTGCACGGGAATGTTACCATGCCATCAAATTCCCAAAAATCCCATTGTTTATCTTACATGTAACAACAGTTTATAATATCTTTTAAATTTTTTTTTAGCAAAGTGTAAACGCTCTCAAATGAACCCAAATCAAGGATAGTTTGTTTAGTTCAAACGGAATTAATATGAAGTGAGGCATGGAGTGCTGATATACTGATAAGGAAAACGAGTAAATATTTGATGTATATACAATCATTGGCAAAGAAAAATGAGCATCTCCTGCATTGCTTCTTAGTATGGCTACCAAGGCCAAGAGGTAGCCATACTAAGAAGCAAACTGCAGGGATCGAAATCATATGACAAGTATAGATATGTTGGATGCTCCCTTGCTGCATTCATCATCAATCCAGCTGCCTTTGCTTCTTGCTTCTAGCAGCAATGTATTTGGCATTTACTTCTCCAAGATAGGTTGCAAAATTTGTAGAAGCAGCAGGTTTTATTTTTTGGTATTAAATGTGCCGGACAATTTGGTGGTATCTGTTCTGTTTTACATTGTATCCATATTCCCTAGCTTGCAAAGTGGAGGCCAACTCAGAAATCCGATTCTTCATTTCAGATGAAGAGGAAATTGAGAGCCATACAGTGCGCAATAGTTGTATCCATGATATGTAGTTTCCCCAATTATTGGTTTCATTTTTACTCTAGACCATCTGTGCTACTGGCCCTTGAATCTTGCTTCCAGCTGAACTATGAGCCACATGTACTTGTCTTTGTTTTAAGGGAAAAACAAGCAAAAGGCTTCTTATGAGCTTGGTAAAATGGACAAGCACATTGTTCAGGGTGATGTGGTTGGCAATGATGACGACTCATCTGATGACAACATTGTAAGTTGATTAAACTATCTGTATGCTCTCATCCTCGTTATAATCCATCTTGGGCACATCTACATTAAGTTCTGCTGTTATGACTAGGTCCTGAGTGGTGTATTTTTGTTGTGATTAGATCTAAAACGGATCTAAAGTGGTATTCAGGTTACAGTTCGATGGTGTGCCAATCTGGCATTAGCCATGGGCCAATCAAATTGCTATCCACATACCGGCCCACATCAAGACTACGCAATCACTATTGTTACCTACTTATTGTGTGCATCTCACTATTATATCGATCAATGAGTTCTAACGACATTCTATTGTATTTAAAATCGGTAACTACTGTTATTCCTGTTAGGTTGGACACATGACAGCTTAGGGCCTATTTGCTCTTGGAATACCATGATCTGTACTTGTCCATGACATAAATACCATGGTTTAGAAAACTTTGGTCCTGACTGTAGTATTCACTGCCACTACTATTTTCCGGCTATACTATGGTATTCAAAACAGTATTTTACGAAGCCAACCAAACACTAATAGATCTAAAATACTATAGTATTATTAAATACCATGGTTTTGCATCAAAACTATGAAAATACATCGGTTCCAAACAGGCCCTCCATGGTTCTTAAGGCGGTAAGGCGAGGCAAGGCGACGCCATACCACCTTGAAAAATAAGAAAATGGCAGCAGGGAGGGGAAGGAATAAAGGAAAACTAAAAAGGAAAAAGAGAAAACGCTTAAGCAAATGGCCCAGCCCACTAAAAAAGCCCAGCTCACAATCCCACCTACATCTAGGTCACACGGCATATAGGCTCCCGATGGGAGCCCTCCCCTTCGGCATCGGCCCCGCGGTAGGCAGCCGCCGCGCCCGACACCGCCGCCAGCCGCGTCGGACGCCGCCGCACGCCGTCGCCAGGGCCATGCGCCACGGAATGTCGCCGGCGGCCCCGCGGGACGCAGCCGCGTGCCGCAACCTAGCCCACGCGCCGCGGGACGCCGCCGCTGGCCCCGCGGGACGCCGCCACCGGCCCTATGCTTGCTACTCTTCCGCTCTTGCTCCATCCACCGGCGCTAGGTTCTTCTTCTCCACTTCCTCTTGTTCTTCTCCTCTTCCTCCTTGATTTTGGCATGGCGATGGCGGACGCCCAGAATTTTTTGTTGCCTGGACGCCTAGTCGTCGCCTAGGCGACGCCTTAAAAACCATGAGGCCCTCAACTGTATTCCAAGGCCCCAATGGGCTACCGCCCCGTTTGTTTTTGGGGCCACGCCCAGCCATCCTTGTGTGGGGGGGATTTTTAGCCCCAAGAAATTTGCCCTTCACCTTGCTGTTTGAGGGCGCGATAGTTAATGCAGAAGCCCGAGGAGGCGTCTTGTTTCTTGACGATGAGCACGGGTGCGGAGAAGGCTGAGGCGCTGGGGCTGATCACGTCGTGAGCCAACATATTGGCGATTTGACGTTCAAGCTCGTCCTTCTAGAGCTTCTAGAGCCTACAGGGTGTCATACAGGCTGAGCTTCCATACAAGTTTATGGTGCCTCACAGCATGCATACATGGCGCCTTACAGGCTAAGCTTCCATACAAGTTTATGGTGCCTCAATATGCACATCAAAATATAAAATATAAAACCTGACTATCATTCACAAAAGGGTCGGCATGCTATCATTCACAAAAGCGGTCAGCACGCTATCATTCATAAAAGGGGTCAGTAACCTATCATCTTGACCTACGTTTCCTTCCCTCCAGACTTGGGTTTTGTCTTGGATTTCTTAGTTGTCTTGGTTGCTCCTGTTGTATTCTCTGCACTCTTCCTCTTCTTGAGAGCTGCCTTTCCAGCCTTGGATGCAGTGGTGGGTGCAACAAGTCGAGCAACAGGCTGGTTGTCTCCAATAGTGAGATCCCATCCCCTGCAGTCACATTTTTTTCTTCAACACATCTACATTCTAGTCAACCTCCTTAGACTGTACTTGGAAAATACCATGCCCAGCAGGTAGGACATAACAGACGTTAGCATAATCAGCATTTTTCAAAAGTTTCTTCCTGATTTTTGGGCAAATAGGTCCTGAGAATTTTTCTGCCACCTTTACTTTTCTGTTGTAAAACCTGGTCATCAACTAGGATTTTATCCTCGCCAACATATACTGAATGGGGAGTTCCTTATCCTCAAGGATGTATTTGTTGAACACTTGTTGTTCAGGAGGCTATCACACTTTGGAAATGTGCTCAAAATGCCCTAACCCAAGTGTTTGGTGCCATTTTATCTAACCAAGCATGAGCAGCAGGGTCTAGAACCTTCATGGCATCCATATTTTCATTCCACTGTATAACAGTACTAGACCTTTGCACACATCCAGAGTTGGTTCTTTAGATTCTCACCTTTGAAGTGTTCCGGGAAGTTCTGGCAGCCTCTGGAAAAACTTGTTGCACTGCTGCAATCAGACCTTACAGAAACAAGAAACGTCAAGCCAATGATTATATAACAAATGATCACTATGATAACCACACAAGTGAAGACATTGATTACATACCTTCTGTTTGTCAGTCATTATGGTCCATGGATATGTGTTGTCAATATTAAGATCTTGCTTGAGTGTCTCTAGGAACCATTTCCATGTGGCTAGGGACTCCACTTCAACAACAACCATTGATATTGGAAATATACAGTCATTTGGGTCCACCCCAACATCAGTCAGTAGAATGCCCCCAAATTTAGTTTTCAAATGACATCCATCAAGGAAAATAACTGGTCTACAACCACTAAGAAATCCTATCTTGCAAGCATCAAGGGACATGTACAGATGGCTAAAATGGCCATCTAAAAGCTTAAGATAGAATGTGCTTCCAGGGTTTGATCTTCATATCTCATTGCCATAATACCAAAGTTTATTATACTGTCCAAGCTCATCTCCATAGATGGTCTCCAAAGCTAGCCTTCTAGCTCTCCAAAGCTTGCTTCTAGTAGGTGTAAAATTCCATTCCTTCTGTACTGTCCTAGAGAAATTACCCAAAGTCATCTTCTCATCAGCCCTAAAGCTTTCAATATACTTCTCTGCTAGCCACTTTGCAGTGCATCTCTTGAGATCCCATTCCCTTCTAGAGTTATGTTCTGCGACATATTTCTTCACTAGAAAGGTCTTCACCCTACTGTCCCATGAGCAGTACAATGTACAAGGGCAACCAAGTGCACATTGAGCACTAATCCTCCTCATCCTTGTTAGGGAGTACAATTGGCAGGATTAGATGTCGTGTCTGTTTAGGAGTCTTATGTATCTAGGACTGCCATATGTATCTGGGGAGGTGCCTTGCCCCCCAAGTCTTATACTCCTATGAATTCGTCCCAAGGGCTCTATGCAATACATCTAATCCATTATACGCAATCCTTCCTTTCTATGTGGTATCACGAGTTTAGGGTCCTTCCTTTCTATGTGGTATCACGAGTTTAGGGTTCCTAATCCTAGCCTAGTCTTTCGCTGCCACCGCCGCCCTGCCCCAGGGGAGATCAATCTCCGCTGGGGGCAGCATCCTCGTAGGATGCGTGGTTAGTCCTTCACCCGCACCGCCCATCGTCATCGTCACGCCGTTGCGTGGCCATTCTGCCACATGCGCCATCCGTCGTCGTGTCGTCATCAACAATAACAGATCGGGACTCACCAGGGCCTCATCGATGGCTGTCCTAAGCTCCTGCCACCTTCCTGTGGACGACCTCCACCGGCTGGATCCAACCCGTCGCACGCCGTCGTGGTGACGGTTGTGACCAGGCTGTATCTCCGCTTTCGGCAACGTCGCACGCGGCCATAGAGGCGGCTACGACCTCTGCTGCCCGCCGGAGGTGGGTGGCCAATCCTTGGGACCGGTGCGTGAGGACGGCCCAGGCGCCGCCGACCCCTCCTCGCAGGTCTCCTCCGCCGATCCACGTCGCCCCTCCGCCGCCAGGCCACGCGGCGCTCTCCACGATGTTGGCCTTCTCTCCGCGTGTGGTGGCTAGGAGGGCTGCTCCGCCGTCCGTGGGGACCGTGCCGTCAGGATCCGCCCAGTGCCGCGGCATGCTCCGTGCTCTTCCTGCGTCGCGCGTTGGTGGTGTGGCACTCCGTTCGGCGGCGGCGGCCCCTGCTTGGCCCTCTGCTGCCTGCCCTTTGGAGTCTTGGGCCGTCATCGTTCGATCTGGGAGGCCGGCCCGATGGTATAGTGCCTGATTGGCCGTCGTGCCTTGGCCACTTGCGGGCCACCCCTTGCCACTCCGTGGCCCATCCAGGTGACGCCCGGGGAATGTCCTTGGGCCAATCGCTGGCGGGCCGTTCCCCCATCGCTCCTATGGTGTGTACCAGACTATTGCTGCTGCTGTGCGATTTTCTTTTTTCCACAAATCCGGTTTGTGTCCCCATCGCCCACCGCCCGTCGACTCGCGCGTCATCGACACTGGCTTCAACAACACCGGCTTCCTCGTCTTCTTCGACTGTGCAGCTGGCATGGCCTGCGGTGTAACCGGAACGCCTGCCTGTGCCGTGCCCTTTGCCTGCACGTCGACCTACGGTGGCTCTCATCGCCATCACCGATCGGGAGGCTCCATCTTCGACATCGCCATCGTCATCTTCGCCTCGCACGCCCTTGCCCTGATCAACCGATCGCGGGTAAACCACCCTCCCGAGACATTTGTCGTCTATCGCGCGATGCTTCGCCAAGCAAAAAGTGTCGCCACCTGTCATCAACCCTCGCTGTTGCATCTACACCTTGTTGACTCTATCGGTGCGCGTCTCTTGCACATGGTCTTCTCCAGCTGTTCGAGTTCTTCGCCAACTTCAAGCACCGTCGTCGCTCTACAGTGGCGCTGTCGAGGACCTCCTTGTGCGTTGTGGCTGTCTTGCCGCGGCAACTCTAGGAACCTCGATGTGTCACCACGACTACCTCTTCGCCTTCGTCTAGCACAACCTCATCGCCAGCGTCGTCGTCTCGTCCTCGCCTTCTTCGTCCACTCCGACAACCGCGGGCTGCATCGCCACCTTCTTTGTCGTCGTTCGTCTGCACACCGCAACCGTTGAGGCCTTCTCGGCTGGTCCCTTCAGACGCTGACACATGGTTGGGGCCCTCTACCTAGTACGTCCGGTACTGGCAACACCGGCGTGTGCATTCGTCTATGACGCGTTTCCAGGCCTGGCAAACCTGGAGCACGCCTTGTCCACGGTGGTTTAACGACATCGTCCTCGGCATCGGCTTCTTCCTCTACAACTGCCTCGACTGCGTGACCGTCTTCGTCTATGGCACCCTTCTCCTGCACCAGCATCTACCCAGCGCCCCTTGGCGCATTGCGTGCCTTCCCGCATGCTGTGCCTGTGCCCGCGACTTGTGCGATTTGTTTTCTTCGACATCCTCGACAGCTACATCGACCACAACTACCCTACGCACGGCACCTCGATTAACGGCTACGCGTCCTTGCACTCGGCTACCTCGAGATTACCAGCACCAAGGGTTATTGTCCTTCGGTCGTTGCCTCTGCACCGCGACACAGTTATGACTGGGGGGATGTTAGCTCTTCGGCTTGTTCTTCAGTCTAACCGTCTGCGATGCTCCAACTACAACTACGGGGGGATGATAGGACTGCCATATGTATCCGGGGAGGTGCCTTGCCCCCTCCGAAGTCTTGTACTCCTATATATTCGTCTCAAGGGCTCTATGCAATACATCCAATCCATTATACGCAATCCTTCCTTCCTACAATCCTATCATTCCTAGGCATCTTGATGTTCGACTCTATGTTTCAAGCTATACTCTGTCACAGCTTTTCTGACCATCTCAACTGAATGGAAGCTCATACCAAGCCTAAATGTTGGATTGTTAAGATCCTCAAGCACAAATTTTTTAAATTTAAGTCTCATTTTCACTTGCTCCATCTTCAATCTTCTGGTAGGGCCAATTCATTATCGCTTTCCTCATCAGGACTCTGTGTTTGAGAAACTGCTGCATTCCCCTCTCCCATCCTGCTTCCAGCTGCCTTCTTTGCCTTAACAACTACAGGGTTTACCACATCTTCATCAACGTTATCAGTGAAAAGGTCATCATCTCCCTCTTGAACATCATTGTCACTATCCATGAAATCTAGATCATCCTCATTGTCCTCTCCTGAAGGCGCATGATCAAAATAGATGACAAAATTCTTCACCTTATCAGCCACTCTACACTTTCAAGTTGGATGGATTTAACCCATAGCCAAGTTTCATAACGATTTCTTCAACCTAGAAAAAGGACCAGGACCAAGCATCAACATGATCCCACCAATCTACCTTGCCATTCTGGTAGGCTCGATTCTGACCATTCCCACAGAAAACCCCATCATGGTGAACCTCAACAGTCCTCTCCTACATTATGAACACACAGAACCACAAAACATAAATCATCTAGGATGCAACACAACCAAAAATCTGTCGGGCCAGCAAGATGGGGAGGAAAAGTGGGCAGGCGGCCAGCCGGACGGGGAGAGCGGGGAGGCGGGCGGTCGGATGGGGATGGAGCGTGGGGAGGCAGGTGCCCGGACGGGGATGGAGCGCAGGAGGCAGCCGATCGGACGGACGGGGAGGGAGCACGGGGAGGCGGCCGGCCGGACGGGGAGGGAGCGCAGGAGGCGGCCGGCCGGTCGGACGGGGAGGGAGCACGGGGAGGCGGCCGGCCGGTCGGACGGGGAGGGAGCACGGGGAGGCGGCCGGTCGGACGGGGAGGGAGCACGGGGAGGCGGCCGGCCGGACGGGTAGGGAGCGCGAGTCGGCCGGCCGGACGGAGAGGGAGCGCAAGGAGGAGGCCGGTCACAGGGGACAGATCGAGCGCGGGCGAAGCGGTATCCTCAAGTGGGAGATCATCCTGCTTCCTCCTCAGGGCCATGGAGAAGACGGGGAGCATTGCCGCTGCCGCCCGCCTCGCTTCCCTGGATCTCCAACCCCAATCCCTAGCCGCGTCTTGTCACCTTCGGAATCCCTCACACGCGAAGGAGATGGAAGAGGAAGAGGAGAAACTGCTGAATCTTGTGTTTCCTAGGGTGTTTTCTGCATTTACTAATCTAACCTGGCGTCCACGTCGGCGTCCTAGGAGCGGGTGGGGAGGTTTGGACCTAAATGTGAGCCAAATACAAATTTCTCGGTGCGAGTTCAAGGACCGCCATTGAAATTTACTCTACAAATACCGTACAATGGGCCGCCGTAGTTGCGGGTGAATAGTGGGCATTGGGGGAAGCACGGGCAAGATAATTGCCTGCTTGATTCTTTTTTTCATGACCTGGGTTCATATATATAGACCGTACAACATGCCGTGGCCCAACTAAATTTTTATCTATCTAAAAAACCTAACTAATAAGCCAATTTTATGGGATGCCGGTCATAAGAGAAAGGATTGGCCTGGCCTTGGTGTCTCCAGCTTCAGGACACAAGGATTAGGGGGAGAGTTTGTTGATGTAATCCCTGTGCCTAATAGCTAGTATTAGTATATTTTGCTTATTAGCTAGCTGCTGCTCTTTCCTTTGGCAGCAAGTTGGTGACTAGTAAGTAAACCCAAATCAAGTCTTTTACTTGCTTTGTAAGCCAGCCACTAGGGCTGTTTTATGTAACCTCTTCAGAGGCAAAGGGACATCCAGCTTCAGCTCGTTGCAGCTCACATACCATCAACAAAAATATTCACGTGTTATAGTTCTTGCTCACCTCCCTGAGCATAACTACTGCTAACAATTTGTTTTCTCATTGTAGCCTGAGAGTGGCATGAGAGTGGCTGAAAACAGCAAGACATTTGCATGTAATAAGAAAGTAAAGATTGCATCACCACATGGGCAGAAAACAGGTACTTGCTGCCTTGCAAAGTACCTACCTGGTTTTTTATCTAATATATTCTTTCTTTATGGGTTGATTATATATATGCATCATGAATTTGCCTTATTAGAGAATATTGATGTGAGTCTATGTGCTCTTATGTTAAGTGCTGAAATCTATAATAAGCGTGTATGATTACTCAACAATAAGCATGCAGGATTACATTGTAGCTGTGTTGTTAGCATGGAACATGATATAGATTACCTGTAAAGGTATACATTATCTTGAACTCCACAACCAGATTTTTTTTTACGACAAAGCTGGTTTGTGTTTTCAATGTCATGGTTTTGGTCTTACTGGTTGTAATGTGGCGCATTATTAGCATGACACAAGGATCCTACTCACATAGGTGTGCAACACTAGCAAAAAGAAAACTCTTTTAAGGTGTGAATAGGACTTAGCTGTCCTAGAATTAGTTTTCAAGCTTTCAGTTTATGTAATTTATACAGTTTTGAGAATTATTTCTTTGGCTAAGATTGTAAGGTAGTATCTATATTTAAACAACAAGAAATTGCGATCATACTCTTATATCTCTTCTCTCAAGCAGGAGCGCCTACGGCAGCCCAGGACGGCGCTTCGACATCTCGTTGCCTACCCATCACAGCTCCCTCGAAGGCAGCTCCATACAAACCTTGTCGCCCGGGCACCCGTCTCTTCCAAGCAGCCAACAACAGGAACAGGGGTAACTTAACTGGACCAAACTGGACCAAATGCAAGAAGGCCAGCAAACTGCAGAAACCGAGAAAATAGCACAACACCTTAAAAGAGCAGACAGAAATGCGATGCAGTCTTTGCTTCCCCTTACCTTTCTACGAGTAGCATTAGGGGTCAATAATGAGCCTATCTCAAGTTTTTCCTGAGCTTTCTTAAAAGTTGATTTATTCTTATTTGTTGTAACCTCCTGTATGTTGAGACCAAATTTTTATTGAGTGTAAAGAAAAATTTGAATACGAAAATAAGTGTAATGTGTATGTTGAGACCAAATTTTGTGCGATGTATGTTATGCTTACTCCTAAAATTTTTTCTTTGTTACTTTCTCATGGCAGCTATAAAAAATATTTTTTGCTAATTTTTGCCTGGGATCATTGCACAAGTGTGCTAAATATTTATGTGGGTGTGAAAAATGTATAGGAGAGAGAACAAGACCTATTTTACCATATTTTTACCTTAGTAGCAAAAACAATACGGCCCTGTTTGGTTGCATCGTTTTTCTAAACCATGGTTTTAGAATGCTACAGCGTATCTTGCTACAGTGTATTGTTGCTATTATTTGTTCCTCACAGAAATTCACTAGAGATTATATTTTTCTCTTTTTGGTACCGTGAAAGATTGGGATAAAATACAGGCAGCGCAGGCGTGTCTTATCATACAATCCAGCAAATAAATCGCTAAACGTTCTTTTTTCAACTTTGCGGCACTTAGAGCCAACTATCCTTGAACTTCATGCTAGAATATCCAATCCACTACCAATATTCCATTAAAACGGAATTTAAGGGGTCTCATTCCATCGACCAATTGATGGAGTATTATGTACGGAGTATTTGATAATAATTGGTTTTGGGCTGTTTATTGATTGTACTTGGATATTTTGGGCCGTATTTGCATGATCTCGTTCAATGGAACTCATCCTGTCTCGGTTAGAACTCGAGGGGAATGGGGGGGGGGGGGGCCGACGGGTATGAACGTGTGTGAAAAAAAAAGATGCAAAATATATAAGTGGATTTTGGGTGGATTTTTGGACACTTTGAGCTTTAGTACCACCAAAAGCATACCTTTGTTGATCTCTCTTAATAGTACGGCTTTTCCTAACTCAAGGATAAATTTGAAAAGACTATTCTTTGCATCTTCAAATGGAGACTTCTTGCACTTCAAATTTGAATGGAGTGAGGGGTCTCTTTTCTTCTTTCACTTTTCTCTTGCACATATGATTGCCTCTTTTCTTTCTCATGCACTTATATATGATCTTCATTACATGCAAAGTGCTCATACATATACATTAGAGCTTTTAGTCGCATTGTCATTAAAAACCAAAACCCTCAAAGAGTTACATCTTTGCAACACACATCTTTTATAAAGAGTAACAAATTTCTTATTTTGACCATATTTATTTGAGTTATCAAAACATAGTTAAGTGACATCTTGTTTCGAAGTTCTCGTTGAAACAAATATAATGGTGCAATCAGATTTTGATTTAGATGCTCGGTAGTAGAATTACGAAATTTTTGAGAGGATGAAGAAAAAGGAATATTTACTTTTCCACGCAAGACTGAACGGCGGCACGGTGGTAAAAATCGGAGACATGTACTGGAGGAGGAGTGCTTGATTTGCTAAGAATAGTAGTCATGCACGGACGGCACGTCCATATATTTTTTCTGAAAAATACTCATTTCATCATTTGTATTATAGTCACTTTGTTGCCGAGTTAACATATTGGGTCATCAGAGCGCCTGTTTCTGTAGTGTTTGGTTAAGAAAACTTGCAACATAAAACAGAGCGAAGCATATATTTTCTGATTTCTGAATATGAAATTCACAAGGTCATAAGCACAAATTCTCAATGTGTGACGTGAAGAAGCAATCTACTGTTGCCAGACTACCACGTACTACATAAACACTAAGAACAAAGCTTCATCATGTGTTATGCAGTAACAACAATCATGCTTCGCATTCCAGGGTGGAATAGAGTTAAAACGGACCCAATAGAAGCTCACTGATTTAGGGTAGACAAAGCAGGATAACAGAGAAACCTAGGTGAACATATCAAGTTCACCTGATTTGGACGATCTGGAACGAATGAGATACTAGGGTCTTCAGAGGTAAATATAAATATTGTTCTGGGATTGCTAACACTGTTAGAAGTCAACTCTCATTATAGTGCAAAGCTCTGATGCTGCTGTCCCCTTATTAATCTGTAATATGTATTGCCTATCTTCTTTATCATGGTTCGTAGCACCCCTGATATATCTTTGTTGTGACATGTGAGAGGTCGCTAAAAGCTACTGCATATTCATTCCTCCTTGAATTGTATGACAAGGTAGGTAAAAGACCTCCATCTTTAACCGACATGGATAGTAACTTGCAAAGCACATTCACCACATCCATATATTGAATTATGGCAGAACAAGCATAACAAGACGGCGGAAAAAACACCGAAGAGAGCAGATAAAATTCTCAGCCTACCTTCGTGATTTCCATCTCAATCTTGTACAGGGGATTAGAGCAAATGCTCGACCGGTGGCTCACTCACGTGGTAACGCCCAAAATCATTCTTCGTGCACCTCACGTACTGATTGCAATAAGGAAAACAACAGTTAAACCCCAAGGCCTGCTTAGATTCAGCAGAAATAAGACATATATAGCTGAAACTCCAATGGGGGCAGGCACCTTCTGTGGCATCGAGGCAAGACATACATCTGTTGCATAGAAAGAAATGTCACATTCAGCAAAAAATGCACACCGAACACTATAATTGACTCATCAAAAGACACATGAGGCATATGTATATTACAACTACTAGCAATTGGCCGGTGCGTTGCAACGGGAACAACAAACTTTTATTTTTCAACCGTTTTAGTCTCTTGCACATGAGTAAGGGCTAACAAAATTACACACTAATTCCTACAAAACAACAAAGTCAATTTTTATATAGGGTTATTGAGCCAAGGGGCCTCTAGCTGAACTGGTTAGGTGGTTCTGATGACACTCCTCAGGTTCTAGGTTTGACTCTATGTGGGAACAATTTTCAGGCTATGTTAAAAAATCCCTCTCATTTGTCCTACGCCAAAGCATAGGCCTAAGGACCGGTCCAGGTCATTGATTGTCTCACATGGCTACAGTGCCGCTATGTATGGGTGGGGCAGGGATTCTGGGGTTTTCAGGCTATGGTTAAAAAAATCCTCGTTGGTCGTCACACATGGGCTACGGTGCCGCTATGTAAGGGTGGGGCGAGGATTCTAGGGTTTTCTTGACCCGCATCTCTACAGTGCCGCTATGTAAGGGTGGGGCGAGGATTTTGGAGGTAGTTTGTCATCTCACATGGGCTACAGTGCCGCTATGTAAGGGTGTGAGGGGGGATTCTTGGGTTTGGGAACAATTTTCGGGCTATGGTTAAAAAAATCCCTCTCATTTGTCACACACCAAAGCATAGGTCTAAGGACCGGCGTAGGTCGTTGATCGTCTCACATGGGCTGCGGTGCCGCTATGTAAGGGTGGGGCGGGGATTCATTTGTCCCACGCCAAACCATAGGTCTAAGAGTCAGCCTAGGTCGTTGGTCGTCTCACATGGGCTACGGTGCCGCTATGTAAGGGTAGGGTGGGGATTCTACGGTTTTCTCGACCCGCGTCTCTACGGTGCCTCTATGTAAGGGTGGGGCGGGGATTCTGGAGGTCGTTGGTCGTCTCACATGGGCTACTGTGCCGCTATGTAAGGGTGGGGGGATTCTGGGGTTTTCTCAACCTGCGTGAGACACTCTTCTTCTTAACAAAATGCCCAAGGATGCAGCCTTGCATCAGTAAATTTTCAAACTCCAATTTTTATGACAATCGCATTTCAGATGGCCCCATTGTTAGGCAGGAAGACTATGTCAAGAGCTATCTACATGGTCCTATTTATGGCGCTTATTCATTCATGGTGTGCCAGATAGGTCTACGAACTCTGAGAACACCCATATGGGCCCTTAAACTTGTTAAGTGATGCACCGTAGGTCCATATCCTTGTTTTATGTAGCAAGAAAAAAGGAAAAAGTGCCATAGATAAATCCAAATGACACAAGATCAGTTTTGTTGAGTTAATACAAATGAGATTTATAAGATGGACAGGACCATGAACTATGAAATGAAACTTTTGTCCTTTCCTTGTTGCATGCAAGTTTCAACAAGATAAATAGAAAACATGAACCTAAGCAATCTAGATGGCCTGAAACTTGGGCAATAGGCTAGATATGTCATACATGGCCATTTGTATTTTTCTCAGATTTTTATTTAACCGTTTGTATGTGTCTTCATGTTTATCCTTGATAAATTAGCATTTTTAATATGTATAAATCAACCCCAGTAAAAAATCATTCAAAAATTCCACAAAAAATATATTGGGTATGTTTGATGATATTAGATAATATGTAAAAGTTTCATGGAGTTCAGTTCATGTTTGATTGGTGTTTTGAAAATTTTAAGTGCATGCATGTTTAAGTTGAATAAATAGAAAAAGGTTAGTTAAAAGACTTCATAAATTCTACCCTTATGCATGTGAGTATGATTATGATTAACTTAGTTTATGTAGGAGAGATGCAATATTTTTGGGGTGCTAAATGAAAGAATAAACATAAAACGAAGGGGTATGGACCTGCGGTGCATCACTTAACAAGTTTAGGGGCCCAAATGGGCATTTTCAAAGTTTGTGAGCCTATCTGGCACACCATGACAAGTTTGAGGACCTTCCATGCATTTAACTCTTCCAAAAATATGGCTGAGGCTGCTGTAGCAGCCAATATAGTTTGACACGCAACCCGTGGGGACCATCGCAATGCTTTGTTTTAATTAAACAGTCGGATTCCCCTTGTCCGTACCAGTTCTGAGTCGGTTGTTCGACGCCCGGGGAAGGCCCCCGAGAGGGCCGTTCCCGGTCCGTCCCCCGGCCGGCACGCGGCGGCCCGCTCTCGCCGCGGAAGCAGCTCGAGCAATCCACCGGCAGCCGACGGGTTCGGGGCCGGGACCCCCGAGCCCAACCCTCAGAGCCAATCCTTTTCCCGAAGTTACGGATCCGTTTTGCCGACTTCCCTTGCCTACATTGTTCCATTGGCCAGAGGCTGTTCACCTTGGAGACCTGATGCGATTATGAGTACGACCGGGCGTGGACGGTACTCGGTCCTCCGGATTTTCATGGGCCGCCGGGGGCGCACCGGACACCGCGCGACGTGCGGTGCTCTTCCGACCACTGGACCCTACCTCCGGCTGAACCGTTTCCAGGGTTGGCGGGCCGTTAAGCAGAAAAGATAACTCTTCCCGAGGCCCCCGCCGGTGTTGCAGAACCGTCCAAATTAACATGGTCTCAGTGCTTTAGTTACACTAAAGCACCAGTCCAAAGTTAATTCCGGTAGTCTGTCAGGTTCTTTAAAGGTTCCTGACACGCCATTACTTCCAGGACTCGAATATGCACTGGTTAACTCACAATGAGTCATTGAATTACTTCAACACAGACAATTGTACAAAATAAACTTTAGTTATTACAAACCAATTTTGATGGAGTAAAGATACAAATGGAAATAATTCTTATAATTTCATAGAACAGAGTTTAAAACTTACAGCGGAATTGAGTACCATCAAATGGAACTCTTCCAGTGATGACAAAATCCTATGTGAACCCCACATCGAGCCCACCGATGTTGTTTCACATCAAACAGCTTCAGGAATGTGAAATGGAACTTCATATCACGATTCTTTATTTCTTCCACTCTAAAGGTGGATAAAACCACCTCGAGAAATTGCCTTTCTTCGAGCAAGAGGGATAAGCTCGAGAGTTTATATCTGAAAAAAAAACGTAAACAGCAAACCCTGAGTACTAGGTACTCCGCAAGACTTACCCGACCACTGGGGTCTAAACCCGACTTTCTAGCCTATAGCCGGAGTGGTTAGGTCAACTCACACTGCGGCAGGCCTAATAGTAAATCCTTAGCTTTAGAATTTAGCTCACCCTTTTAGTTATTACCTGATCATGCTAAGTTATTCCTACTTTACTAACCCACCAGGACCCACCAATACACCCATGTTGTCAAACATTCATCATTAACAAGATCAATTCTCTTACTACGATATTGGTCGTGATCAGGCAGTTTACAACTGGCAAGCCACAGACGATTCGAATCAGTTTTCCACCTCTCGAGAGGGATACTCAAACACCCGTCATATGTGTGTACACCGACCCACATACGACAACCCAACGTCCAGTGCCACCTAGCCGGAACCATCCTCACCGAACCCGGGTGTCAGTCCTTCGACACCCGCCCAACCTCCTCCTTCCAGTTGGTCTCGTCTAGTTCCGCGCTTAGGTACAACAGGACGAAAGGCTTACCGGAGCCCGTTAAGGACGGTAAGTGAATGAGGCGCGTTCGGCCCAACCAGGCCACACATCGGACGGCCTTATGCGACACAGGCAGGATCAGGGTCCATAGCAATTAATTATAATCATGCAAAGTATGAAAGCGAAACTGATCCCGCCGCATGCCTGTCAATTTATTTCCCAACTTCTTATTCTCAACCAAAAACTTGTTATAAAAGACTTCCTTCCTAGGCTTTTGCCACCTAAGCCATCTACTGAGCATAGGATTATATGCTGGGTAATGAATCATCATGCTCTAGGGTTTCAATCAACTCCTAACTCTAATGCACAAGCATAACACTGATTTAAATTTAGGATTTAAAGAAACTGGGTAATGCACCGGGGCTTGCCTGGTTTACTCAGAGTTGAGAATTATGATAGTCAGCAATAATTAGAACTTCAGATGATTACTCCTCCAAGAATACCAAGGCTTCATGATGATGTACTCCAAAGCTCCTTATACGGCATCTCGTTTTACAACTAACGTACCTAGGTATGCATGGAATGAGTAATGAATTATAACACAAGAATGCAAAATAAACATGCAAGGGTGCAAGCAAACAAGAAGAGAAGTGAACACACAGGTACAAAGCATAAACCTAAATTTAACTACTCAGGTGGCTAAAGGTCTTAACAGGAATAGTTTATTACTTGTGAGTGAACAAAACCTAGCCTAGCAAATTAAAAACCCCAAACCTTTATTTCAGAATTGCACCCAAGCATATCTCAATCAAAGTATCAACCACAGACAAATCAGGACCAAATGACTCCCTTTTTTTTTTAAATGAACTCAGCTAGAGAAATTAATACATAGGTATAAGCAGAAACATGAATAACCAAGCAAGGCAAGACATGTCCATGGCCGTACACTTGACAAGACTTACTAAAACAAACAATCATGGATGCTAGTAAACCTACATCAGAAAGCATGCATGAATTTCTACAGCTGTCAATTAACTGTTTAAGACAAGCATAAATGAATCGACCAATTAACTTCTACAGATTAGCTTTTGGTCATTCTAATAATCAAGTGAACAAGGGTAATGACAAGAGAGGTTCAGCATGGGCTTATAAAACCGGGTTCATTCATAAGGAAGAAATAGGTAACAATTGTACATGATAGGTCAAGCAGGAAAACGATTCTAGTCTATAACAGCATGCTGAAATAATTAAACAAAGAGAGCTAAAGGCCAGGTCATGCATGACTAGAGAATTCAGCTACTTAATTTCTAATCATGAAAACTGCAGTGCG
>JAMSGZ010000150.1:30072-67572 GCA_030272315.1 Paspalum vaginatum | reverse complement strand
GTTTTCGGCCTACGAAAAAGCACTCTTTTCCTGTAGTGACGTGTGGACTGTAGAATTCTATTTCTGATAGCAGTGAGCAAGGGACAGGATTCAGGCTCGTTGTTTGTTTGTACAGAACACAAATCCAGAGAAATTTTTTTATTTTTATATTTATTTAAATCGTTTTTTGCAAAAATAAATGGACGATTCAAAAATTTGCAAATATAGACCTATACCGCCGGACCAATTGGCGGTATTTAAAAACCGCCAGCCCAATCGGCGGTATTTAAAAACCGCCGGAGAAACCGGCGTTTTTTAAATACCGCCAGAACAGGTTGGCAGTGCGGCGGGCGCTGCGACCGGTGGGCCCGCCGATTAAAAAACGCCGGATGGGGCGGCGGTGTTTAAAAACCGCCGGCGGGGACGGCGGTTTTTTAAAAACCGCCGGCGGGGACGGCGGTTATTTAAAAACCGCCGGCGGGGACGGCGGTTATTTAAAAACCGCCGGCGGGGATGGCGATTTTTAAACACCGCCGGCGGGGACGCCGGTTTTAGGCCCGTATACCCGCGGCGCCTCCTTTCTTTTCTTCTTCTTCCTCGCCGCTCTCCAGTCGCCCGCCCGCGCCGCCGCGCGCCTGAGCAGAGAGGGGAGAGGAGGAGAGGCTCGGGCGCGGAGGGGAGAAGGCGCGCCGCCCAGGAGGGAGAGAGGGAGAGAGAGAGGGAGAGTAGAGGAGGCCAAGGTTGCAGGTAAATTTTCTTTGAAACATGTATTTTTTTAGCATTTTAAATATCATTAGTAGTATTCTTTGATATTAGTAGTAGTTTAGATACAATATTAATAGATTAGGTAACAGTAGTAGTATTTTATATAATATTAGCACTAGTTTGAATTACCATTAGCGAATGTAGTCTCGTTTTATGTAATTCTCATACTATTTTAGTTGACATTAGCACATTTACCAGTTTTAGATTTAGATAGAATATTCAATCATTATAATATAAGAAAAATTTAGTGTTATATAGAAATGTGGTTACATATGTGCTAAGTACTGTCTTGGTTGTCGCATTTGTGGTCAGGCATGTCACAGAAAACATATTTTCAGATATATTTTGGTGAAGGAGAGATACGTTACGGTCAGTTCGGGGTAGATTTGAGTGGGTTTCGGTCAGTGACAAAAGGACTGGACAAAGCAATTGAGAGGCCATTTCGTTCAGTGTATAACTGGTTCATGAAGTGTTTTAAGTTGGATTATAATGAATGTCAATTGAGCGTCTCAGCAGTAACAACTAGGAGTTTATCTCCTGTTTATTATGAATTAGTGCAAATAGAAAGCACTGCGCTTGCGTCATGGGTTACCCCTGGTTCTTTTTGTGCAAGCATACGACAAGGTGAATGCTGAACCAGAAAGCTCACAGGGCTGTGATGAGGCCACAACAGTTGAAGAAGTGGTGGAAAATAATGTGAATCAGGTTAACGAGGTGGGCATTGATATAGGTGAGCAAGGTGAAGCTAATGAAACAGTACGGGAACCAAGGGGTGAGGTAGATGAGGGTGAAGAAATTATAGGTTTGGTTGAACAGATGCAGCGGGAGGATGCCGAGGCCAATGTCCCTGTTGATGAAGATTCAGATAGTGAAGATGAAATATTAAACCAGGTTCCAAGTCAATGGACCAACTTTGATCACTCAGAACTGCTAGTAAATGAAGGTGAAATGGTTCCATGGGAATATAGTGAAAATGAAGTATCTGTGGGAGCTATTTACCATAACAAGATATAGCTGAAAGAGGCCGTGCAAAGATGGTCGGCTAAGTGCCTGAAGAAAGAGTTCAGAGTTCAAAAGAGCAGTCCACAAGTCTATGATGTGAAGTGCATACGAGATGATTGTCCTTTTAGGGTTCATGCTTTTTTGGGAAAGTATGATATTTTCTGGACCGTTTCAAGAATTGAACATCATACATGCGTCCTTGAAGAGCTTGAGAGTCATCATCGTAACTTGACAGCTGATTTCGTGGCTCAACATATGTACTCAAAGATAGTAAATAATCCTGCATATGAGCCGAAGGCAATAATCAATAGCATAGAGGATGACTTTCAGTACAAAATAAGTTACAGCAAAGCTTATAGGGCAAAACAGAAGGCGTTGGAAATGAGATGGGGTACGTATAAAGCATCGTACAACAACCTGCCACGTGTGCTGAACACACTATGTGACCGGAATCCAGGTAGTTACTTTGAGATTAAGCACTATAATTTGCCTCAGGACCGGACAAAGCGTGTTCTTCAGCGTGCTTTCTTTGCATTGGGGGCATGTATCAATGCATTCCAGTATTGTCGCCCAGTGATATGCATCGACGGGACCTTCCTAACAGGGAGGTACAATGGCACAATTCTGACTGCAATTGCGGCAGATGGAAACAATCAGGTGCTCCCAATGGTTTTTGCATTTGTTGAGAGTGAGAATGGGGACAGTTGGTACTGGTTTTTAGAGCGGATCAAAGCATGTATTGTTCAGGATCGGCGAGATGTGTGTGTGATTCATGATCGCCATAGAGGCATTATGCAAGCGGTGCAAGATTTACAGGAAGGATGTGTACAACGTCAAAGAATAGTAAAGTGGGTCGATCTAAAGAGTCGGTGGTGCATGAGACACATGGGAGCTAACTTTCAGAAGCAGTTCAAGAACAAGAAACTAACAAAACTTTTTAAGAGGTTGTGTAGTCAGAATCAAGAAAGGAAATTCAATGTTTTGTGGAAAAAACTTGATGAAGTCACAAAGAAGAACGCTACGGAAGTAAGTACTAGAGGGGCGAATTTAGAAGATGATGAGCCAATTGCAATGAAAAATGTGGGCCTCGATGGTCCTAATGTGCGACGGAGGCCTGGTCGTTCGATTAAGTCATTCTCGGAGTGGATTGAGCATGAGCCAAAGGAGAAGTGGTCTTTGTTGCATGATGAAGGAGGTGCACGTTATGGTATTATGACTACGAACCTTGCCGAGGTGTATAATTGGGTGTTACGTGGAAAGAGAAGCATGCCACTTGTCGGGATTGTGGAATTTTACGTATACCGTACAACACAATACTTTCGGGAACGTCATCTAGCAGCAAAGAATGTGTTTCTAGACCACCGCCTCATATATGGGCAGAAATTCTTTGAGTATATGGCCAAAGCAAACAAAAAAGCCGCAGGACATCGTGTCAGGAACATGGGTGTCGCTGAGCATCGATTTGAGATCATTTGTCGGGACAAAGGCCGAAGAGGAGGCAATCATGAGAGGCACGTGCAAGAATGTGTCCTGTACAATAACCATTGTGTTTGTACCTGCCACAAGCCGAGGTTATACCACAGGCCGTGTACACATGTCATAGCTGCATGTCAGGAAGTTGGAGGTTTGAACGCTCGTATGTTTGTGTCCCCCTATTACCTGAAGGATGCAATCTATCACACCTGGACTTCTGAGATATATGGTTTCGCCATTGCGGGGACTTTCACTAGTATTGCAGAGGGTGCTCCTGATTTCATACCCAATCCTCACCCTGACATGAAACAACAGATAGGGCGACGCAAGACTCGTCGCATTCGTAACAACATGGATGACGCCGAAGCTGGGCCAAGAATTGTCATATGCTCGAAATGCAATGAGTTCGGGCACAGCACAAAAAATGCACTAATACACCTCAAGGAACCGTGTCGAACATACCTGAGCCAGGATCATCGAGTCACGGTCGACGCGATCGTGGAGGAACAAATGAAGTCATTTAATGATTTTTGGTTACTGTCATGGATTGTAATAACATAATGTCATCGATCCATGCAGACGTCACGACGTACAACCGTAATGCCCTCACCATGGCCCCACAAGATCACAAGGCGGCGTACGACAAGATAGCGGAGCTGTGCAGAAGAGTGACTAGGTCGTTGTCTTGCCGTGGCGACGATGTTGGCCATCCACCACCGCAGCCAATGTTTGTTCCCCCTAACCCGACCGCGCCACGACCCCCTCCGGTACGACCTCCGGTACCACTCTTTGCGCAGACTCCGCCGATGACCTACCCGCCGCCAGGTATTTCTTGTACAGGTCAATTTTATTAAACACGAGTTCGTCAATTATTTATGCATGTTCCGTTCAACAGGTACGCAGTACGGGACCCATGTTGGGTCATCGTCTCGTCACCCTACCTACCACCACGACGTCTTCGCTGCAGGGACATCACGGACTCGTGACGTTGAGTGGGGTAAGTGGCATTCACATACATGCAGCAGACTCGTCGTGCCTGTTACAGTGTTACTTTACATTTTTAATCCATGCGATTGATTTGCAGGATATGAAGCTGGCAGGACCCCTGACGACAGCTACGGAGCCGGCCACGCTCCTGACAATCCACCAGGTGCAGCAGAACAGATGGCGCAGTCCTTGTTCGCGTCGCCGCCGCGACATGATGAGATTGGTTACTCACAGCTACAATAGGTGCCACCCCACGAAACTCAGCAGTCACAGGAGCCGCCAGCGCCCGATGCAGTCCCTGGCCGACGTACTCGACAGGCACCCGACCCCTTTAGTCACGGGTCACGCCACACTTGGGCTGCCCAGAGAGCTGCACGCAGGATCAAGAGCGGTCGTAGCTAGATCATAGTTCCAGAGTTGACTTGCATTAGTTCAGTGTACTTTCGTCATCATGTATTTTATCACTTTCACCTTTGCAGTAGGCCGTGACAACACGTAGGCAATCGTTTCAGATACAGATACCTCCGTAGCCTTTTCTGCTCGACGTGACAGCGCATCACGTAGCCTTTTCAGTTACAGGTACATGCGTAGCCTTTTCAGTTCTATATGACAATACCTATGTAGCATTTTCAGTTTTACATGACAGCGCAAGACGTAGCCTTTTCAGTTACAGGTACATTCATAGCCTTTTCAGTTCGACGTGACAACACATATGTAGCCTTTTCAGTTCGACGTGACAACACCTATGTAGCCTTTTCCGTTCGACGTGACAACACCTGCGTGGCCTTTTCAGTACCATTTCCAGTTTGACCTAACAACTTTTTCGTTTTTAGAAGACAACTCAACCCCCATCTCGACTAAAAAACACGGCACACATTCAAAGAACACACACAACACACTACCAGAGCGAGGGAGGAATGGCCGAGCCGGGAGGAAGGGGGCGTGGCCGCGGCCGAGGCCGAGGAGGGAGGGGTGGAGGACGTCGTAGCCACCACTTCCTCTGGGGAGGTCCTCAAGGCCCAGACGTGTTTCCACATCCACTGGAGGACTTCCCGCTAGAGAGACAAGACGCCTTTGTTGGCGAACGCAGGCTTAGGCCTTACGATGATCGCACGGAGGTGTGGCCTACGTGCCGTTGTGGTGAGTATTGTGTCGTGCAGGTGTTCGATGAGTTCATCGATGGAGATCGTCGCTTCTACAGATGCCCTTTTGGCTATGTGTGTGCTCAAACTCGCTCTCTACACTTTGTTCTGACATAACTCAAATTGTTTCTAAAAAGAGATATATAGGATTGCAGGATTCCACTGACACGGCATGCCGCTTCACCAAGTGGGTAGATCCTCCACACCATGCCTACGTCGAAGACTATATCAACCACCTGAAGAACAAGATCCACGACCTTGAGTGTCGCGTCAACTCTCTGGAAAACGAGGCTGACGCTAACGCAATAGTGGTTGGACTCGAAGATGATCCCCTGTGTCCTGACCCCTTCTGCAAATGCCCGTACCACCCGCGGCAGCGTATGCCCCCCAAGTCTCCACCATCCGGAGGTTACGGCTACTATGATCTCGGAGGCCGTCGCAGCACTATCCGAACCAATTCGCTTAGTCGAACTTTCTACTATTTTTACGTTTCTAGCATTTCAAATTACCTAAGCCAAGTCAATTGTGTAGCGCGAGTTACGCGCTACAATGACAAGGCATCGCAAATGTGTTCAACTTTATTTATGTCGTTAATACGCTGTCAACATTGAGAATTATGTATCCGAGTTCAATCTATGTTGCGTTTTAACTGCTGCATCAATTGTTCATGTCGTACTCAATGTAACGCTGTGATTTCAATTTAATGTAACGTGTACTCTCATAATTTGTTTTTGTCTGTCCTCCATACTAAGAAAAAGAAAACAAATATTTTACGTCATAAAATAAAGAAATACAAATTTACCGGTACTAATTACAATAGTTTCCATGCCCACATTCAAATAGTTTTTTAATTGCCATTTGCTCGTACGTATACTCATATTGGTTATTTAACAAATTACCATGCTCTTGTTTTTTAAAAATGCACATGGAGCAAAAATCACCGGATGGGCTGGCATTATTTAAAAATCGCCGGATGGGCCGGCATTATTTAAAAATCGCCGGATGGGCCGGCTTTATTTAAAAAACGCCAAAAGGATTAAATACCGCCAGCCATTTTTTAAAAAACGCCAACAGGACCTAAATACCGCCACGGGGAATTAAAAATCGCCGGCCCATTCGGCGTTTTTTAAATATCGCCGGGTGGTCTGGCGATTTTTATATTTCGCCGCTCCAGCCGGCGGTTTGATGACAGGGGTTCAAATCCGGTGGCAGTTAGGATGCCACGTCATTAAACCGCCGGATAGGGCGGTGTTTTTTAAATACCACCGGATGGTCCGACGGTATTGGTATAGATTTGTAATTTTTTGAATCCGCTATTTATTTCTGCAAAAAATAAATTAAATAAATATAAAAATAAAAAAAGCTCCTAATCCAGAAGGGGAGAGAACGGGGTGGGTAGGAGTTTGACGGCCCAAAAGCTGTCAGAGGCCCAGAGGCCGGAGCGCTCGCAACACACGACGCACGAACTGCTGCTGAGATTTGTTATGGGGTAGCAAGTTACAACATAATTTCCAATACAAATTCCATAACGCTATTAACACTAGCTTCTAGGGCTAGCTTGAAAGTTTCACAAGGCACAGTTAGTTAATTGTACACGTGAAGAGGTAGAGCTGCCGGGGATTTTAGTCAAAAGGCCCTTCTTCATCCTCACGGGGATACGCTGCATACGTGCAGGCAGGGATCCGCTGGGCACGCTGGTGACGGCGGTAGTTGGATCGAACGGGCAGTAAATGGGAGCATTTGGAGCTCCAGAGAGAGGGCTACCGATTCCGCATGAGTATGTTTGCCAGTGGTGGAGGAATTTGGGCCTGGAAGATGCTCGGTAATGGGGACGAACTGGCTGCTGCTGCTCTGTGTTCTCGCCTCCAAATGTGAGGGTTTAGGCTCAGTCCAACCATTCCTGTGTCCTCGTTCGCTATCCACTATTTTAACTATTTTTCTGTGTACCGTATCGAAATTTATGAGTTACAGTAGATAGGGGAGAAGGATAGGTGATGCGCTGGTTTTAGCCTTATGCTAAGAAGGGAGAAGGGGAGCAGGGCACCCAAGTACACCTGGGGCCCGGCGACGCTAGCGTACGGCGCGAGGACGCAGCAAATGACTTTGTTGGCGTGGGCGCGGGCGCATGGCCTGGGGGCACCGTGACTTCTAAACGGATCGGAACTCGAATACAGATGGATAATATCTATACCATTTACACCCCTACTGTCAGCGCCCCAGGGGACCTATACCCCCGAGACGCAGACTTACGGCCTCATCGATGTACTTGGAGGTTCTACATGGCCTCCGGCCGGACCCCAGGGTGGGACCCGCTACCCACGGCTTAAGCACCAAGTCTTCCTGAGCCCGGGCAGCCCCGGGGTTATCCACGTGGCATGGGCCGGGGGTAACCCTAGGATTGTTCCTTCTCTAGGAAGGAGCCCGCCTGTAGCGGCATTAACCACTCGGGAACAGGTGGGTCAAAAAGTGACCCTGCGTACTGGAGCACGACGTGCCGGCCCCATCATTACCACCCGTCAAGCTCGTGTGGGACAGAGCACGGTGTGCGGCACACGAGGCGCGTGCACTGTGCTTCCCTCCTCACGGTCAAGGACAGAAGAAGGGAACAGGTGTGATGCGTCATGCTGCAGCGCGATGTGAACCAGGCCATCCCAAGAAACAGGACGGCGGGACGTGCCATGTGGCGGAACCGCCGATTTAATCCAAGCTAAGCATACCTGCCACCTCTGGCTTGCAGTGCAATTAGACCGAACTAAACCCGGTCGTCCGTCGAGAGTCATTCGGCTCCCGATATTACCTTTTCCCAGACGAACCGACATCATACACATTCTGCCCACGATGGAGCCACAACAGTTACATCATCTCAGACAGGTGAATATAACATATATAAACTTATTTTACAAACCAATTCGAAATAAAGATATAGTTTTCAACATAATGTCATACAAAAGGCAAGTTTGAATCAGATAGCGGAAGCGAATTCGAAAACATCTTACAGCGGAAACAAAATACTTTAGTAGTCTTCATGCAACGATGATCGAGGCGAGCAGCACCGAGCCCACCGGTGCTACCCCCTCCAAGCACTTGTACAGATATCGCCGGTACCTGTTCTCAAAAGATGGGGGCAAACCCTGAGTACTAATTACACAGTAGGACTTAATGGAATGGCTTACGGCTGACGCGAAGCTTGCTTACTAGCATGTGGATCCTTAGCCATTGATTTTAAACAGTGGTATATCAGCATAGAATATCAAGATTCATCTTTTGCATATAACTCCATAATAATAACTTGCAGAAATCTAAACAACACGATAGTACAAGCATGTAGTTTTTGAAAACATGAGTAATAAATATGATATATTTAAGTAGTTACTACATTGCCCGATAGTGTTGTTGGCATTATCACACCTGGTGGGCATCAGCGATTCGAATCGATTTTAATTCTTGGGAATAAATATCATGCCAGGGGTATATGCTTACTAGCCATCGCGTTCCCACATATAGTCCCCATCTCCACCTGTCTTGTCCCAAGATTCAAAGCGCCCCCACCTAACCCCCGGGTTGTGCCCCCTCAGGAGCGATACCACAGTGCCTTGGGTTAGCCCTCCCTCGAGTACAAGCACCCCCAGGCCCATCAGCCTCCTTCAAGTGGATGGGCGGAGCCTCGAAAACTACAGACAAACCCAGGTAAGACTTCGCCAGTCCCATTTTCTGGTTAAGCACTCTAGCAATGTTATGCCGAACAGCAGGCGAACAGCGGATGGGCCTTAAATGACTCGGGCGGAGCCAAATGATACAACAACGCACACCACCAAATAAAATTATTCTCCACCCGGTCTCCATTTAAATCATGAGCATAATAATAACTTTCATAATGGTAAGATTTTTGAAATTTTTTGAAATCACCTACGCGACGAGTGACTCCATTCACTCGTATCTACTCGTACGTAGCAGAGCCTAGGCAACTCGTCCTACGAACTCTATATATAGGTGCTAGGGCCAGGGCGGCCAGGGAGTCTAATGCAAAGGTTTTCAATCAACTCCTAATGCGGATGCGTAATCATCAATCAAGATAACATTAGCTGTGAAATTTATGGTCCTGCCTACCTTTGCTTATTTTTACCCAAACCAACAAACTAAGCTAATATTAGTTTGCCGGGTTGTGAGGCTTTGCCCCAGGCAACCCCTTGATCACTTGGACTATTCCTCCTTCCAAACACGACTGATGGGCTCTCCAGGTCGTGTTTGGGGCTTAGTTGACCCTCTGGACCACCGTTGCTCGAAGTAGCTCCCACACTCATCTATCGATCACGTATCTACATTGAGCATCACTATATGAATGCCATGCACGATGCAGTGAATGGGATGCATGAATATCAAGCACACATTTGGACAATCATTTCGTGGATAGGCAGAAAGGTTATTGATAAACCTACTTAAGCAAGAGTACTTCTGCCTTGGGTTAAGTTATTGTTATCTACGTTGAAGCATTACTGACAGCGGCGTTGCCTTGGGGATTGAAATTTGGTGGCCATAGATACAAGATAGACACTTGTTATGGTTTGCTTAGCATTAGTAGCTTTATGGTTTTGATGATAACATGCATGCACAAGATATGAGACTACTCTAGGCATTTCGCTTGCATCAAGTATGTTGGATAGGAGGAATCACAACTATCACGTACACGCTCATTAACATGCCCTCTATTTATCTTCTTCATTTCTTTTTAAACCTACTAGAGTGATTATACCTAAGCTCCTCATTAAACAACACCCAAAATTTTTAAATAGTCACATGATCATCCTTGCACAATAACATTGCTACATGAACTTCGGTGGGATTTTTGGAGCACTTTAAGTAACACTTTTCTATTTATTGGTTTAAATCCCTATAGAAGTTGCCATTTTTGAATCACCTAGTAAACAGTAATTAAGGCACATGGAACTTTGTTTCCTGACTATACTGGACTAAATGAGTGCAACATAATTACTAAGGTTTTATTTGAGCACCATTCATAAAGCATGTATTTTGTTACTCAATAAATATCTAAAAGTGGACCTTAGGGTAGATCTGTCATTTTACCAACAAAACTAGGGCTACCAAAAATACTAGTGCATAACACATAAGGTAGATAGCACATAGTCCAAGTTTCATGATTTCTGGAACCCATTTAATCTATTTTTGCCATTTATTCATTTTTAACATGCATGCAATAATCCAGGGGTAAAACAGTATTTTCATGCCCAACCATCATACCCATTCTATAGACCTACTTAAGAGGAGTACAATGCAGCAAGGTTTGTATTTTTCTGAGTTTTATTTGATTTATTACAAATTTTCAAAGTTCTCGGCTTAATAAAATGCATTAAATCCAAACATCCACACATTCAGGGCCTACACGAAATTTAACCCCTAACTTCTAAGGGCTAACATGCAAAATCCTTGAGACCTATTCAACAGCGCAGGGACTGAAGCATAAAAATACCAAAAACTAGGGGCTAGATCTGCAAAATCCGGGGGCTTGGACTAAAACGCAATAGCCTCATAGATCTAGGGTTAAATCTGCAAGTTTCGCAAGACATAGTAAACAGTTAATTAATAAGCAAAATCAGCAGGGGCTTAAACGCAAAATTTGGCTTCTTCTTCTACCTCTCGCCGGGGAAGAGGCCGCGCATAGGGGGTGGCGGTGCGGGCTTGCGCCGGCGGCTGTGGGGCCGGAGTGGAGCCGACGTGCTCTGGGAAGGCATTCCGGGCGACGGGGCTTCTTTCCCCCAAGATGGCGTCGCGTGAGGTCGAGCGAGTGGGCGAGGAACGGCCGTGAACCGGTGGGGGCGGAGCATGGTCCGGCGGCGCACTCCGGCCCGATTCGGCGTCGTTGACGGGGAAGGGAGGCCACGGCCGGGGCACACAGCTACGGGAGGCGGTAGCGCACCCGACGGAGGTGGTCTGCAGGTGCGGGAGGTGCTGGGAACAGCCTTCCACGGCGGGGTCAGCCCGGCGTGGTGGCGACGTTGCGGCGCTCAGCGGACACGAGGACGGGACCGCGGGGGCCTTGAAGGACGAGGGGAATGGCTAGAGGGGATCGAGGCGAGTACTACGCGTCCGTCAGTGGCAGCGGGGGCGGGTCGAGGAGGCCAGGACGTGAGCTCCAGGAGGTTGCTCCCATGGCGGCAGTGCCTCTGCCCCACGCAAGGGCAAAGGGCTAAGCGAGGGGGAAGTGGAGCGACGAGGTGAGCGAGGGCCGAGGCGATGAGCTCCGGAGGAGAGGGCGCGGGGCGTAGGCTCGGTCGGCTCGGTCTTATGGCCAGGCTGGCGGCCATGGCGAGGGCAGGCAGCTCCTGCCTGCCGCGTGGGCGTAGGGGAGCGGAGGAGGAAGAGGGAGGAGGCAGCGTGGACCGAGTCCGCAGGACCAGAGTCAATGACAGGTGGGCCCCGTGGAGGAACATGAGCAAAGGGCTCATGGACCAGGTCTGCGGAGCGAGCCAAGGTGGGGCCCACGCCCGCTGTCGTCCGAGCAGGAATCCGAGGGCTCCGCCATGTTGGGCCCGCTCGTCATAGAGACAACGAAAAAAATGAAATTTCAGAAAAAGGAAAAGGATGGTTTGACCGGCTGGAGACATATTTGAAATTCGCATTTTTATCACCCTAGAGGCCGAATTAGATGAAACTCAAAATACAAAAAGTATTGGAAACTTGTATCTCTACAAATTTTCTATAGACACGTATACCAAGTTCTATAGTAAAATTTGGTTTAAATTTGAATTAAATCAACTAACTCTAGTTTGACCATTTGAAACCCTCGGCTTAGAAATTATAAAAGTCTACTTTATGTGCATATTCATGAAAAATTTTCTGTACCAATGTTGTTCACAATTTCATTTTATACAACTTTCATATATAAAGTTTTGCATGATCATGTCTTTTTTTTGCTCAAAATTTGAGTTTTCCATTCATGTCTATTTGGACAGAATTCACTAGAAGACAGAAAATGAGCTTAAACACCTTGCAAACCTTTATGCATGTCAACACACAAAATACCAAAGTTATTAATCATGAAGTTGTATACAAGTTTGGTATATAAAGTTCTATCTAATTCACCTCAGATTTTGAAATACCATTTCAAACATACTCAGAGTTTTGGTAAAACAGCACTTTTCCCTTTTGTAGAGTCTTTCTTATTTTCAATTTTTTGGAGTACAAATGGAGTCCAATCATATCAAGGTCTAGTGCATCTGAAAGGTTATGAGTTCAATTTCATTTCATAGAAAGGAATATTTTGAAGTTGTATGGTCAAATCGAAAGTAATTTCAGAATGAAATTCGGGAAAGAGTGCCGTCCCTAGACTTAGCAAAATTTCCTGAGTGTAGGTTAACTGGGCTTGGTTCAAACTTTTGAGCCCCTTAACATCTGATTTTGAAAATGGTCAAAATAGCATATTTGAAGGAAACATCTTGAACTAAAACTTTTGTATTTGATGTCTTGCATGAAAATGTATAAATGCCTAACTACTCAACCAAGTAACGTGCGACTTTCTATTTTGAATAGAAAAAATTTTGACTTAATGATTTCTCCACCAATCCTCATCACTCTCTAAGCATAATTAAATCCTAATTCACCATTAGTGCAATTGGAGCATGTATTAGTGCAATGCTTGCTTCATGATGAGAGTGCAATGCAAGAAATCAGGGTTTGTGTAATAACATTATGCATTTTTCGTGATGAAACTTGTTTAACGTTAAGAAATCGTACAAGCCATCACCTATGATAACTTAGCTTGTCACACATAACCACGTGGGGGTGTGTGACTGAATAGCATCGATTCATGCGAAAAGGCCGATGATTACTTAAACACCTATTTTCACCTAACTAGCTTAGCATTCCTAGCGTGCATTTCTCAACAGTAGTGAAGACCTACGTTGCATTCCAACTTAGTGGCTAAAGGCTACATACTCCTAAGTTTCCAAATGTGATTCATGGTGGCATTTATTAATATACTAGTCTCACATTTCCTATTCTTTGCTTAAATAGGCATTATATCTGCTATTTTCAAAATAGGGTCAAACTTTACATGCATGGCCTCACGTTTTCAACGATGAGCTACTTACACCATCTAGAACTTAAATGAATACCACAAAACCCCCCTATAGCTTACGTTTATCTAGAACCCTTTTCCTTTGCTAATTATATGCTTAATTACTCGGCAAGGGTAAAATAGTAAATAAATAGTAAGCATTTAGGCTATCAAATTCTTATACTAAGCTTAGGCATGCTAGCAAAGCTGCTGCCCACAATCAGAATTTTTGAACTTTATTTAAACCACATTTTCTATTTATTAATTTAAATATGCATGAACTCATTAATTTCAAAACACTAACCATACTTGACATGCATAGCACCCCGTTTCAATAGTGAGCTACCTATACCACAGGGAGCACAAATAAAATGGGTAAAACCATTTAGAGCATAATTTTTATATGGTTTTCATTTCCTCATTTATTCTTATGCTAAAAATACATGTAGGGGCAAAATGGTAATTAAACAGTGAACATTTGAGCTACCAAAAATCATAATGAGCCTATATACCCTAACAACACTGCTGTCCAAGTTTGGCAATTTTTGGAGACCATTTAGTCCACATTTCCTAATTTCATTGATTTATCAAGCATGCACATTAACAGGGGCAAAATGGTCTTTTCATAGCCAACCATCATATCCATTCTGTAGATCTACTTAATAGGAGTACACTGCAACAAAGTTTGTATTTTTCTAATTTTTATTGGATTTACTACGAATTTCCAAAGTTTCAGCAGTTTTAAATGCATTTTAAATCGAAAATCTACAGATCCAGGACCTATACACAATTATCCGTAGCTTCTGAGGGCTAACATGCAAGATCTACAAGACTCAGGGCACAGCGCGGTGGACTGATTTGTAAATATGGGAAAAAGCAGGGGCCAGATCTAAAGTTTCCCCGGCCCCCTTCTTCTTCCTCGCGACGCCCGCTGCCGCGCGGGAAGAAGCGCGCGCGCCGGCGAGCCGGAGCTCGCAGCGGCCGCGACGCGAGTCGGGGATAGTGTTCCCCGTGCGGGGCTTCTACCTCGAGGTGGCGGTGACGGCGGATACGGCGTGGACGAGGCGGACGGCGGAGGTGAACCGAGGGTGAACCGGCGCGGCGCGACGTCGAGGCGAGGTCGGATCTCGGCGTCCGGGCGGGGAATGGAGACGACGACTCGAGCGTGAGGTGCGCGGGGTCGAGGTGGACGCAGCGGTGGAGGTGTGGAGGCTCGGGGAGCAACAGAGGGAGGGGCGCGAGCTCGAGCTCGGAGCTCGGCCGTCAATGGCGGCGTGAACTGGCGAGAGCGGGGAGAAGCAGAGAGGGCCGAGCGGAGGGAGCTCAGGGGCGGACGCGCGAATGGAGGTTCGGGAAAGGAGGCTGGGGCTTCGCCCCCGCCTTGAAGGCGAGCCGGGCGCACTAGCGGCGACCGGAAGCGACGCGGGGCCACGGCGCCCAGGAGACCGGCGTCGCGTGGGCGCGGTCGAGCGGGGAAGGAAGAGAGAGGCGCGCGGGTGGGCTGAGTCCATGGACTCGGTGAGGCTGACAGGTGGGGCCAAGGGTGAGAAGAAAGAGAAAGGTGCGTGGACCGGGTGCGTGGAGCGAGAGATCCGGTGGGGCCCGCAGCCGCTGGTGTCTGGTGGGAATCCGCAGCCCTGTCAGGTGGGACCCACTTGTCATAGACTCATGAGAAAAAGAAAATCCCGAAAAATGAAAAATGGGGTTTGACCAACTAACCAGGTTTCTGAATTTTGCCAATTTGACCAAAATAGGATCCGAATTTGAAAAGGACCCAATTGAATGAAATGTTGTACCTTTTGAGATATACAACTTTGTCACAATGACTTATACCAGATTCCAAGAATAAATATGATTTAAATTGAATTTAACCTGCTGACTCCAGTTTGACCATTTGAAACCCTCAGCTTGGAAATTATTAAAGTCTATTTTAGGTGCATTTTCATGAAGAGTGAGTTATACCAATGTTGCATAGAATCTCATGAACTACAACTTTGGTATTCAAGTTATCGTAGGATTTTGAATTTTGTTTCATAAAATTTTGAATTTACTAATCAGGTCTGAGTTTGGCAAAATTCACAGTTTCACTTAAAATGACCCAAAACTATGTTCAACACTTCATGCATGCCATGACACAAAATACCAAAGTTATTCCCCATGAAATTATCTACAAGTTTGGTATGTAAAGTTTTGTAAAATTCACAACAGTATTAAAGTTACAACAACAATGCAAACACAGTTTTTCCGCAAACCGAGTTTAATTGATTTAAATGACCTAAGCTATGCATGCTCTCACGATAAAATGCCCTTGAAATGATGCCATTAAGCTAATGATATTAGTGTAATGCACTTGAGATACTAGGGGCATCACAATAGAAAGAACGCGCTAGGTGAGCATAAAAACATGACTCTATCCGTCCGTCTTTATACAGGGGAAGGAGCGCGAGGCGGAGAAAACCAGGCGAAGTGGCACGATAGGGGGGCGGGCCCACCACGACGCATGACTCCCCCAGAAGCCGTCAACCTCTGGAGACGAGGACACACAACTGATCCGCCAGATCTCCCTTGGACGACGAGCCCAGAGGGGGGCGCGGCGGTTCGCTGCCCCACGAAAAGCGCAATCATTACGTTGCCTGCCACTTTCCCACGACTAGACAGCTCCTCACCCCAGGTAAAGCATCACGGGCCGAAGGCCCATTTTGGGCCTAGACGAACCAATGCGCTAGAGCAAGGGACGGCCGGTTGGCAAGCTCCCAGCGAGTTGCAAGCTAAGTGGACGGCATACAACCCATTTGCCCCGACCGTTTCCAAGGTCATACCTCGAATTCCCCTGCGGCATCCCAGCTCATGGGGTGGCCACACGGCCCCCCTTTGGAATGGACACCCGACCAAAGGGCCGAAACAGGGTCGAATAAGGAAAGGAGGGACCGTCGGATCTCACTTGGACAACCCGCGATTAACTCGACGGCCTCTAACGGCCGCACCACCATGGTCGGCTATGGATGGCCCAACCCTGAAAAGGTATAGGAACCTTCCGAGGGGGGACGACACGCAAGGCCCACTTTTCTCGAGCATGACGCTCGGGGGCTCCGCAAAAGATCAGCAGAAGGACAAAAAGGCCAAAAGGTCCCAACAGCAAGCAACGCAAACCAAAACAACATAGCCCCAGGGCACTTTCTCTGAAAACGCCCAGGGGCTCGCGGGCTACATCCCACGAATGCGCTTGCGCACCCTGTCGTAACACGATAGCCTCCGGCCAGCTCTACGAGGTGGCCGAAGTCTCGGGGGCTACTGACGGGGAGGCGATAAAAGGCCCTCAGGGAAAGACGGCCTGCGGCCTGTCAGCGGCCCAATAAGGACCACCATGATAGGGAGACCAGCCGGCCCAACTCACGCAGGAGCAGTTGGGCTGTGCTCCGCCCAAACGAGGACGGGAAGACCGAGCCTCGCCTCGAATGGTCGGGCGAAGCGGAGAGGCCGAGCCTCGTCCCCGAGGAGCGTAGATGGGCGGTCGAGCGAGAGAGAGAGCGGTCGAGCCCCGTACGGTCCTGCGAGGCGAGATGATTGAGCGTCGCCCCGTACGGTCGCGCGGGGCAGAGCGGGTGGAGCCTCGTTCCCGACGAGCGCAAACGGACGGTCGGGCGAGAGAGCGGCCGAGCCCATCAGGACGGACAGAACAGGACGTTCCTGTACGAAAGGTGACCCCAAGGAGAAGGGGGCATGCGTGGTACCCTCATAGTAGGTACGAATGGCTGAAGACCGGGCGTGACAACCGAGCCAGGCCCTCAACGCCTGGCACGGCTCAGCTACAGGACTTTGAAGGACGACCGTATCGCGCGTGCGGGAGACGCGCCAAGGATAATCTGGTTGGTTGATGGACTCCCGCCTCGTGGACCCCACATATCATTCTACCTTCTTTTTGCCCCGTTTCTTTCCCTCTCCTGCCGAGTCCCAAAGCACTGTAAGCTTCCCCCTTGCGCATATAAAAGGAGGGAAGCGGCCGTTGGAAGGGAAGAGAGCAGCGAGAGCCTTACAGTTAACACTAGGACCTTGTGTAACACCTCCACGGGTCGAAAGGCCCCCATCAATACAATCATCCGCGCTCACTGGACGTAGGGATTTCATTCCCGAACTAGTATAAATCTCACAAGTCTCCCGACTCCCCATTCGGAGCTGGTCCGCGTTGTCCCCCTGCCGAACCATAAATCTACTGCTTGTGTCCCCCGGTTCCCGGAATCACGACATATATATACAAAAATAACTTTGAAGTCTTATATCTAAAACTTTATAGAAAAAAGTTAAAATTAAATATTGAAAACTTTGTATGTATCTAGCTTTCAAAAATCGCATGTTAAAATCTAAAATTTTATAAAAGCCAAACCTTCAAAAATCCCAAATTCAAAACTTCATACACTTTGAATAGTCTTTTTTACCTGTAAGGTAAAAATTTTGTAAATCAAAACTTTTAACATACACATATAAAACTTTGAACATTGCTATCTTTCATATCACAAAATAAAAACTTTGAATACTGGTTCAAAGGACATATGAATCATCAATTAAAATCTTTGTACACTACAGACTCTGATGTGTAGATGCAAAAGTTCCTATAAATCACGAATTGAAAACTTTATACGTTGTTTTAAACAATTTTTTACTCCTAGGTCAAATACTTTGTAAATCAAAACTTCCAAACATATATACATAAACATTGTGCATTGCTTTCAAATCATAAATAAAAACTTTATAAAACAGTCTAAAACAACTATTGCCAAAAGTTTCATACAACTCGTAAAAGTCCCTGATACATGACCTTTTTAAGCATAAAACTGAAACTTGGTACACCATCTCAAATAACTTTTATTTATACCATATGCCAAATATTGTGTGTATGCTAACGTTAAGTGTATGTTTAAAATCTATTACAAAATGTTAAGAATGGGAGAATAGCAGTTTTCATCCGAACAGCCGGCCAACGGTGAGACAGTGCGGCATCGTGCTGTCGGAGTAAAGAACGGAGTACAGAGGGACTGGACACGACGTGACGTTGCTCTTCCAGGCTTCCTCCGAGTCGTCCTTCGAGTGTTGGTATATGGATTGGGCAGTACAGTAGATGGTGGTGGGAGGCTGGAGCAAGGCACGCTACTCTTTTACATCGGCCGTCAGACCTAAGCATGTTCCAAACATTCTTGCTAGCACGAGATGATGACCAAACAGAAAGCATGTCACTGGTTTGCTCATGGATGGCTATCATCATCCATTCATCATCATCTTCTTGAGCACACTCCTCTTCAGCACGGGCAGAGAACAGCTGAAGACGAAGGTCGTACGGTAGTGCAGCCTTTCTTCAACTTTTATACTCCTCTTGATGTTCTCTGCGGCAACAAGGGGATTGATGGCTCATCAATGGGTTTTGGTGGCAGAGGAATGGGGCTCAGCCGCAGCCTTTTTCCATCAACCGTACGTTGCGGGCACAACACGCTGTGGCCAACAGGCTGTGGCCACCAGGGTTAACAATTCCGTAGTGCACCAGGGATAACAGTAGTGATATGGTAGTAGCTGCCACAGCTAGGTGGCTGTAGAGCCAGCATGCAGTCCAGTCTAGAGTAAGTCTAGGGCAGCATTTCTAGCTCGGTAGCTGTAGAGCAAGCATGCAGTCCAGTCTAGAGTAAGTTTAGGCAGCATTCTTTCCAGTGACAGCGTGGCTTTTTCGCAGACGCCGGCAGCCCCAGCTCTTTCTAGACTCATGGATTAAAAATTGGATGGATCAGATGATATCTCAGTACTGTTTTCGTTTTAGCTCCGCCACTTAAGAGAACGGAGCGTAGAGTAGTTTTTAATGATTGTTTATATAAATTATCTCCATACTGTAGTGTTAATACGAGAAATGTAGTTAAAACCGTCGATAAACAACGCAATTAAATAACCCGTTGAAAATGGTCTACATATGCTAGCTCTGAGTTTGACACGGTCTTCCTTGCGGCAGTGCCATGTCCACGCGCATTGTCTGCTGCATGCCTGCATGCGCGTGCTAAGTGTAAATATTGTTTGACTGAGTTTCTCGTGAAGCAAAGAGTTTCTCGTAATAGCCAGTGATTTATGACTCTAAAATTAAACTGTAAAAAATACACTATACGGGAATGATTATACAGCGTGACACGATGTAGCGTGCATGAAACAAAAGTAAATTCTAAAATATTTTGATGCAAGATATCGCCAGGATGATAATTTTTGAACAATAAATTAAGGCCTAAACCATGATATCTTATTTTCTGCACCATAAAAACCATTTTTTAACAACAATGATCATATGATAGTAAAATCATGTTCAAACTGTTATACACTATGGTTCTAAAATAGTAAATCCTGTTTCAGACTGTAATACCCATATATTTACGACTGTAAACTTAGATGTTAACTAGTTATTTGCCCATGCATTACTACGGACAGCAGAAAAATATCATAACCTATATTTTAATTCCTTGCACCTGTTTTGGGTGGATAGCTGCATATCGTGACATCAATTTACAGGTTAGATCAACAATTTACAAAATGTAATGGTTCTTATATGGGACATCTGTTAGCAAATCAACAGGCAATTATCGAAGACGATCAACCAAGAACGCAGAGCACGACACACATATTTTACGTGGAAAACCCTTCAAGGCGAAGGGAAAAACCACGGGCACCAACAAGCCACACTTTCACTATATTTTGGAGTGTTTACAGGAACGCCGCGCGACGACGGCGGCTTACAAGACAGTGATGATTTCATCCAACAAACCCTAATCATGGTATTATAACATGTACCGTACCGCGGGGGCTCCGCCCCCCCTCCGCACGCCCCTAGGCGTCCCTGGGCGAGCCCAGCAGGTCGGTTGGTCGCTACGCTCCGGCCCAAACCTCCGGCGACGAGCCTCCGCTACGCTCCCAACCCGGCCATCCCAATAGGATTTGGATCACAACTCAACAACATCATTTTACAAGACATATCAACAATTCACCAGATGGATTCTGCTGACGAGAAACTGAACCTGCCCTGAACTCACCTCTCTTGTTCTTCCTCACCAAGTGATCCTGTGTGTGAGTGTGAGTGCGAGCTGCACCTATGGTGCTAACAGCCAACCGGTTGGCCAACAGCTTAGTGACCAATTTGGTGAAGCTATGAACAAGACTTATGAGCCGATAGTCCTTTACTTCTAGAGCATCCACTTTCTTAGGCAGCGGCGTAAAAAAAACCGTGTTTAGGAGTTTAAACTTAGCCACATGCCCCTTATTGTTGACACGAATTTTGGCTTAACCGAATAATATATGATTTTTAGGCCATCGAGTTACAAATTAATATAGGTAGCTAAATTCTATCTATCTACATATAAAATGGAAATAAATATCATGAGACAATACTGCCTGAAGAAAGAAATGAAGAGAAAATGATATTGGACGTGGGCATAAAATGGGGGCATTTTCATACGTATTTCATATGTAAATACATTGTGTACTCGCATGTGTACATTGACGGCACCGCAAATGCGGACAAGTATACAATAGCAGACAGTATCAGTTATTTAAATATAACCAGATAAAAGGATGCTATGATGAAAATAAATTAAAAAAAATGAAAAGAACGTGTAAATCAATGTGTGCTTGGGTGCACATATATCCCAGCTAGTAAAAATATACAAAATATATCACACCATGAATATACATACTAGTCTCATACATGCACGTGCTGGCATACGGAACAGATCATGCAAATCGAGCTTCCGTACATGCGACGAGTACTTAACTATGCAACGTTCTTCGATCACCGTAAACGGCAGGTGGGACCGCTCGGCCTCTGACGGGTCGTGGGCCGCCCTGGGACAGGCCTCTATTACTTCCTGTCACGTCGCGGCGCGGGCTATGACGCCCTGCCTCGGTTTTACGCACTGCCGGTACAGGCGTGCGCCTGCCAGGCGTGCCCCTGCCAGGCATGCAGAGGGCGCCGTGCGGTCCTTTCATTTGGGCCCCGCGGGGGAGACTTTTTTCTCCGTGAGCGTCCTTTCCCTTCGGCGCAGTTTGGAAAAGTGCAAAATGTTTCGTTCTTTTTCTTTTTTTTTCTACTTTTTATTTTGTATCCATACTCATATAGTATTTTTTTTGTCTTGGATTAATTAGAAAGGAAGGACGCGAATTAAATATATCTCTTTTTTTGTTTTTTTTCCTCCTTCCAAATTCGCTGGCCATATATGCTAGTAGTAAATAAATTGACTGACAAAATTAGTTTTGTGTGTTTTTTCATACAAACTATTTACTGTACTTTTATTATATTAATAATTAGCTTGCATATAGTAATACAATTGCAAATATTGTTACAATATTAAATTTGTCATCCAATTATGGAGAAGTACGGATGCCCATGGTCTTTTTGTGCCGAGATGTATATTTATAGGATCCCTTTCCATTCTTAAATATTTATATCATGATGTTAAATACTTATCAAGATTGATTGTTGAATAAAACATTTGTCATTAGTCTTATGTTCAAAAAATTTATACGAACATATAAAAATACAAAATATACTTAAACTATCTTTATTGATAAAAAATCATAACAATATAAGGATAACTTACTTTTTTCAAAGTTATGAAATAAAAATTGCAAAGTATTATGGCTAATTCTAGTAGGTACCGCAATAGAATTTACAACATGAGTTTGTGGTCCTTTAGACTTGCTTTCAAATATACACATCGCATTTTTGGAAATCAAAAAGATATACACATCGTATAAAATATCAATAACTGGTTTCACCTTATAACCTATGTTCAATGAGAGCTGGTGATTTACATTAGTTGTCTCTCTTTTCTTTACTTGGACAGAGACATGTTATTATGAAATAGTTTAAAAACTAAAACAATTTGCTGTACAAATTACGTTGGCTATTATTAAATTAATAGTTTTGTTATCAATGCAAGCTGGCAAGCTCAGCTTCATCATCGTCAGCTAAGTGGAAAATGTCGTCGTCTTCCTCCTCCGGTATCCAATACCGTGTAAACGACCTTTGGTAGCCGGTATGAAAAAAGCTACGATCTCCACTGAAGAGGATTGAAGAAGAGGTCTAGCCCTACACTGCGACGATCTCCAGCCGCGTCGAGCCTGCTTCCCTGCTGCGAAGGGCGGGGACGGAATGATCTATGCTTTTGCCTTTTATGTTTTGTCACATGGTTTTTTGGACACTGTTTGTTTGGAGACTCGGGCTTCGTCCCTCCTTTATTCGAAGTCTGCCTATTTATGGGATGTGCGTGTTACTCCATATAGCCCCCGAGTTAGATGTAGCGACCGGTGGGTCGGTTCATCTAACTTATTTGAAAGTGCGATAGCCGTGTTTAGGGGTAGAACTTCCTCAGATTCTCGATGTTCCACGCATTGGAAAGGATGTTGCCGTTGGAGTCTTTTAGCTTATATGACCTGGGGCGGAAGATCTGGGCGACGATATATGGTCCTTCCCAAGGTGGGGAAAGTTTGTGTCTGTCTTTGGTGGCCACGGCCTTCCTCAAAACTAAGTCACCCATGTTGAAGGACCTGTTTTGGATTTGTCAATCGTGATATCGCCTTAAGTCTTGCTGGTACTTGGCAGAGGTGTAGATGATCGCGTCTCGAGCTTCGTCGAGGAGGTCGGTTGTGAGCTGAGCGTCTGCCGTATTGACCTCGTCGTTGTAGGTTTGGACCCTCGGGGATCCGTATGTTAGCTCGGTAGGGAGCATCGCCTCGGCGCCATATGCCAAGAAGAAGGGTGTATATCCGGTTGCTCTGGACGTGGTTGTGCGCAAGCTCCATAAAACTGCCGGTAGCTCGGTGGCCCATCGAGAGCCGAACTTTTTAAGTCTGTCAAAAATCCGAGGCTTAAGGCCTTGCAGGATCATGCCGTTGGCACGTTCGACCTGACCGTTAGTTCGCGGATGTGCGACGAAGGCCCAGTCGACCTTGATGTTGAACTCATCGCAGAATTCGAGGAAACCGCGACCAGTGAACTGGACACCATTATCGGTTATGATGGAGTTTGGCACCCCGAACCGATAGACGATGTCGCGAAAGAAGGAGGCCGCATCTGCAGCCTTAAGTGTTGTGATGGGCTTGGCCTCGATCCATTTGGTAAATTTATCAATGGCGACGAGCAGGTGGGTGAAGCCCCCAGGCACCCTTTTGAGAGGACCGACCATGTCCAGGCCCTAGACCGCGAACGGCCATGTTATGGGCATGGTCTATAGCGTTTGCGCAGGCATGTGTGTCTGTATGGCGAAGAATTGGCAGCCCTCGCAGGTTCGCACCACTTGCTCGGCGTCCAACATGGCGGTGGGCCAATAGAAACCCTATCTTAATGTGTTTCCAACTAGGGCTCTGGGGGTGGCATGATGACCGCATGTGCCTCTGTGGATGTCAGCGATGAGTCGTCTTCCTTTGTTAGTCGGGATGCACCTTTGTTTTATCCCTGAGGCGCTTTTCCTGTAAAGCTCACCGTGGAGGAGGACGAAGGACTTCGCTCTGCGAGCTAAACGTCTGGCTTCGGTTGCGTCAACGGGAAGGTCGCCGGTGGTGAGCCTTTTCACAATGGGGGGACGCCAATCGAGGCTGTCGGTCGTGGCGACCATCTCCCCAGTGCGTGCGTCCAGTTCGGTCGGTGCTGACGGAAGTGGCGGTAGCGGCGAATGTTCTGATTGGGGCGAGGGAAATACGGGGTCTCGTCGCTTCCTTGGAGGAGCTGGTTGTAGACCTCGCGACCGCGGGGTCCCTCGCTCTTGTGCTGGCGCCGTTCCACCTCGTTGGGGAGCTCATCGAGCCTTCGCTCGAGGTCGCCGATCTCTTTTTCCTTTTGAGGGAGTTCTTCCTCTCGTGCCGCAGCACGCGCGAGCCTCTCGCGTTGGTATTCCAGCTCCTGGCTGGGCGTCCTCTACTCCCCAGTGTTCCCCAGGGGAGGGGTTGCGACGAGCCATGCCCTCCCAACTATTACGGGAACTCTGCCGCTTGGGTCGGAGGTGGACCCACTACTAGAAGCGTCTTCCAGCAGGTCAAGGACGGAAGTTGGAAGGTGGCCTGCCACGGCCACGAGGGCCGACGGGCATGGTGCCCCCTCTTGGGGAATAGTAGTACGCGCGTGGTGGCATCGCCTGGCCGCGGCAGCATGCCTCTTGCGGCGTTGTTTTTCCGCCTTGGTTTTGGTGGGCGTCGGTTTTGGTGGGCTGGCCACCTTTTCGGCCGGGAGTGAGCGTGGGGCGTCGTCCCAAAACTCTGCCATGGATGGTAGTGGAGGGTTCCCATGCAGCTGGGTCACCACGTTGGCGAGTGCATAGAGCACTTGATCGTGTTCCTCGTTGGTGGAGGATGAGTGGAGGAGCGCGCCCGCGCAGTCGGCGAGCGCCTCTATGTCGGGGTAGGCAGTCGGAAGGTGTCCTGCTTTCGCCCTCGCGACGTCGTCGGAAGGTTCCGCTAGTCGGAGGTTGCCCATGCCCTGAGTGAGGGTGTCGATGGGCGAAGCTTGGCTGGCGAGGCGGAGCTCGCCGGTGGCAGTGGCGACGAAGTCAAAGGAGTAGAAGGAGATGCGGCTCCCAGGCTCTAGAAGCTCTCCGTCGGTGAAGTTGCGTGAAGGTGCCATCGGAGCGTTGACGTCGCTTGGTGCGTTGAAGCTCCTCTACCTGGCGCGCCAACTGTCGTGATTCCGGGAACCGGGGGACACAAGCAGTAGATTTATGGTTCGACAGGGGGACAACGCGGACCAGCTCCGAATGGGGAGTCGAGAGACTCGTGAGATTTATACTGGTTCGGGAATGAAATCCCTACGTCTAGTGAGTGCGGATGATTGTATTGCTGGGGGCCTTTCGACCCGTGGAGGTGTTACACAAGGTCCTAGTGTTAACTGTAAGGCTCTCGCTGCTCTCTTCCCTTCCAGCGGCCGCTTCCCTCCTTTTATAGGCACAAGGGGGAAGCTTACAGTGCTTCGGGACTCGGCAGGAGAGGGAAAGAAACGGGGGCAAAAAGAAGGTAGAATGATATGTGGGGTCCACGAGGCAGGAGTCCATCAACCGACCAGATTATCCTTGGCGCGTCTCCCGCACGCGCGATACGGTCGTCCTCCAAAGTCCTGTAGCTTAGCCGTGCCAGGCGTTGAGGGCCTGGCTCGGTTGTCACGCCCGGTCTTCAGCCATTCGTACCTGCCATGAGGGTACCAGGCATGCCCCCTTCTCCTTGGGGTCACCTTTCGTACAGGAACGTCCCGTTCTGTCCATCGTGACGGGCTAATACCTCCTCCCCGCGTGCCATGGTGGCAGGCGAGCATGAGGGCTAGGTTAGGAGATGTCGCGTCGTGGCTGGCGCAAGCCACGATACCTCCTCTCGTTTTCCCGCGCCGCGGGTACAGGCGTGCGCGCTACCCGACGTCGGGGGGCAGTGCCTGGTCTTTTCGGTCGGGCCCACAACTGACTCGGCCCATGACGAGGCTCCACCTGCTCCGCCCCGCGCGACCGTACGGGGCGACGCTCGGTCGTCTCGCTTCGCGGGACCGTACGGGGCTCGGCCGCTCTCTCGCCCTACCGTCCGTCTGCGCTCGTCGGGAACGAGGCTCCACCCGCTCCGCCCCGCGCGACCGTACGGGGCGACGTTCGGTCGTCTCGCCTCGCATGACCATACGGGGCTCGGCCGCTCTCTCTCGCCCGACCGCTCGTCTACGCTCGTCGGGGACGAGGCTCGGCCTCTCCGCTTCGCCCGACCGTTCGGGGCGAGGTTCGGACTTCCCGTCCTCGTCTGGGCGGAGCGTAGCCCAACTACTCCTGAATGTTGGGCCGGCTGGCCTCCCTATGATGGTGGTCCTTATTGGGCCACTGACAGGCCGCAGGCCGTCTTTCCCGGAGAGCCTTTTATCGCCTCCCTGTCAATATAGTTTGAAAGTTTTTTAATTTTCGCATAAAGATTCTATCATTTGACATGAAAACTAGATATGTACAAAGTTTTTAATATGCGATCTTTTTTTTTTATTTTTTGGATACAAATGTTTTGATGAGCAATAAGTTTTAGTTATATCAATTGAAAGTTTTTCAGTCCGAAGTATAAACTTTTTAATATGTAACTATAAAGCTAGATATGTAGAAAGTTTTTAGTATATCATTTTCTAAATTATTGTTTTATTTTAGGTACAAAGATATAGGTGTGTAACTTAAAAGATAAATAGTAGAATTTTGTTGTCATGCAGGAGTATATATGTATGTGAATGTATTTTGACATGAAAACTATATATATAAGTACAACGTTTTTAATATGCATGTTAAATTTTTATTTCTGGATATAAATGTTTAGATCAAACGGGTCTGATTCTTCTTGTACACGGAAGGAGTGGAGCATAAAAAATAGAAAAGAACGTTCGATCAAAATGAACAGAAGGAACGTGGGAGAGCTGGGCAGGCGGACTTCACGCGACAGGGTCACGTGGGCGACGTCGTCAGTCAGGTGCAGAAAATCGTGTGCGGGTTTTTCGGCTTAGCAGCGCGCGTTGCTACGCGTCCTAGCGCGCGCGCCTCATCCAGATTCCTCTGCTGCTCTGCCTGACGCGTCGTATCCGTCACATCGTCATCTACTGTAGCGCCTAGCGACTGGTACATCGAAACGGCTTCCAAACCAACCAACCAGTCCCTCCGGAGTCTCAAAGACAGCAGCGGTTGGCAAGACGCTCGGCTGGAGCGCTCGCAGCCCAGGTTCGAGCTCAGCCTCGGCCCGAGTTTCCCACTCGGAAACAGTAGGTTACTTTAATAAGTTTATGTCCAGACCTCAGCGCAGATGTACCACAATAGTAAGTGAGACGTGTCCGTCAACGTCTAAGGCTGTCTTGGTATCTCTTAGCTGCGCGTGTGTATCTTTAGGTGTAAGTTGTAGGTCTAGCTTGCGCACAGTATATGTGTGAGTGAGTGTGGTGTATAGCGCGTGGGTTCAGATGCTATGAGGAGTTTTGGATCGGTGCCAAAGGTTGCCGGACCAAACTTTGGTCGTTGACTGTTGGCACGCGGTACGTTTGGTTCTGGACGGCCGTTCTGCTCGCCAAAATTTGGTCGGCGGCCAACATTTGGATCCAAACAGAACTTGTACTCGAAGGAGGTGAGGCTGTCAAAAAAAACTTCCCCGATCCCCCAACCAGTCTACCGGGCCCACCCGCCGCCCACAACTACTTCCTCTTCCTCTCGGCCGGCCGCCAGCGCCCATCACTCTCTTCCACCCCGCGTCCTCGCTCCTCGTCCGGCCGCCAGCGCCCCGCGCCGCCCCGGGCGCCGGCTGCCGCACCCCGCCTCCCCGGCCGGCTGTCGCGCCCCGCGCCACCCCGGGCGCTGGCCGGCGCGCCACGCCTCGTCCTCCCAGCCGGCACCGGGCCCGCCTCCTCTCCCTCCTCCCTCGCCGGCCCACCCATCGGCCATCGCCTCCGCGGCCGGATCCACGGCCGCCGGATCCGCCCCCCACACCCAAGCCGGCGTCCTTCTCTCCGCTGCCTCGACGTGCTTCCTCCAGCTACAAGATCCGGGCGCCGCCTCCTCTGCCCGGCCTCCTCCGCGCCGGCCCTGCCTCCGCGCCCCATCGCCAGCCCCGCCTCCGTCGTAGATACGGGTGTCGGCGGCCTCCTCCTCCGGTGCCGCGAGCTCCCAGGCCGGCCTCCTCCGTCAACGGCGACGAGCAACAAGGCCAGATCCCCGTCGTCGGTCTCGCCTCCCCGCCAGCAGATCCGGCCCCGTCACCTCCGCCTCGTCGGCCCCTGCTCTGCTCTGCTCCCTAAAAGTTCAGGGGGAGGCATCCAGCTTCTCCCGGAGTCGGTAGCCTGTCACCGGTGAGCCTCCTGTACATCCTCCCTCTCTCCTCTCTCCCTTCCTCCTCTCTCATTCCAGATCCTTAAGGCTTCGTTTGGCAAGCAGTGGGTATAATACACGTGAAAAGGAGCCCACCCGTGGATTCGGTGAATACCGCCGGGCCACCCGATCCCGTCACGCTGATCCCCGTCGGGCTGTCCCCCGTCGCTCCGTGCCCTGCTCCCTATCCACGCAGCCCGTTGCTGCTTCCTGAATCCTGATCCACGCAACCCGGTTGCTAACCACTGACACATAGCAGCTTTGCCTGGAATATATATAAAGTATTGTAATATAAAAATGTTAATCTTTAAAATAAAAAATACAACAAAAAAAAGTTAGCAACCAACCAATCATACAAATACATACATGAACACATCACAAGAATTTTTAGAAAAAATCTAGAGCAAAACAATGTTTTGCATATGTGAACATAACAGGAAGCTTAACTTCATGTAAATACAGTCATTAATCTTAATGCAATGTCTATTACTTGCGTGATGCCAGATTGTACTGAGGACCACGGTTCATCTCATTCAAAATAAGTGATCATTTTACATGAATTTCTAAGTAGTTTGTACATTGCTAATTTAAACAGATATCCATCTTTACGCTCTTCTAATCAACAGTAGCTTCACTTTCTTCCCTTGCAAAGTATTGGATAGCCATCTCTCATGCCTTCATCTTCCTATATCTGTACATTAATAGAATATGACAAGCCCACGATGGCGTACAAATTCAGTGATTCATTAATACTCTTAATTCAGTGCAGCGCATTTGATTTCACAAGCAACTATTACTTGGTTGGGAATGTGGCATAAAGCTAAGGAACAGCATACTAGTGGCCTGGACCAGATCCAGCTGAATGGCACCGAAGCAGTAAAAGGACCACTCCATGTGAAAAGCGGATGAAGTATGAGAAGAGTACCAGATCATGTCCTTCCCAGCATTTCACCAACTTTTCTCTATTGGACAATATAGCAGAACCATTTCTCTACTACCTCCATCTCCATGTATCTGCATTTCTCAGTGAACAATAGAAATGCATTAGTAAAAGTGCCAACACAAGTGCTACATACACCAAACTGATTCAAAGTTAAAAACATATATATACATGTATACCATCATGCTACAGAACTGAACAACATTATGTGACAATTTATATAAAAAAACAAATCAGTCTCCTAGGCATCACAGCCACTAAAAATGAGGCCCAAATAATGATCCTCTATTAAACTGGAACCTGATCTACTAAAAAGCATGCATAGCATATCTATTAGACTTAGTGGCAAATCTCAAAGGCAAACTATTAATTGTATTTACACAAATAGAAAAGGAAGAAAATACTGCTGAGATGGTGATGTGAAAGTTACTAGTTAATAGCCTTGAAAAAAGTGGAACAAACCGGTCAACCTGCACACAGGGCACTTTGAGTTCTAACGATGAGTTCTAACAATGAGTCCTATAAGGGATGAGGTATAAAAAGAGCACTACCTGTCCTTCCAATTTTCTTCCTCAACCATTTGATCCGTGTGGCATCTTTGGCAGTCATGAAGATAGCTCTATTCTGGGCATCCTTGAAAATGTCATAAGCATCCACTTTTTCATCTTCTGAGAGTTCTTCTATCCCATCCACAACTGCAATGCACATCGGTATGGGGAAGTCATTCTCATTTGCATTAGTCCTTGTCCTCTCCTCTGCCTCAGCTTCGGCTTGTTTTTCTTTCATCTCTAGAAACCTCCCCATCATTTCAGCAACAACAGCCTTCCCATCTTGTCTGCGTTTGCCAATTCTTGAACTACCTGCATGGCCTGCCCTTTTCCCCCTTCCCATTGATGTATTGGTTGATGGATCTAATACTCTGACATCATCATCATCATCATCAGAAATGGCCTGTGTGACAGCAGCTTGAGAAGGCTGTGTCACTATATCTGGAGCTTGAGAAGGCTGTGTGAGTGTGATAGGAGCTGGAGATGGCTGTGTGAGTGTATCTGGAGCTGGAGATGGCTGTGTGAGTGTGACATGAGCTTGAGATGGTTGTGTCACAGAAGGTTGAGAAGGCTTAACAGAGGTGAAATTTAGGGTTCCTTCAACAGTTTGACCTACACCAAGTACAGTCCCTATTACTTAAAATGATAAACACCGCATGCATGACTTGTATTAAGATAAAAAAGTACTGCTAACATACCATCATGCAACTCTCCCATAGCCTCATAAAATGGGAAAGCTTTAGTCCGAAACTTCTTAGCTTTCTCCCCAAAAGACTACATAATAAGAAATGGGAAAATGATATATTTGAGTTCATCAATGGTAAGCAATAATCAAAATAAGAAATTGCACTAACAGTTAACTTACAGTGATGATGTTATCCCAAAGGGGTTCTTCTGCCTCTATCCTACATAGTCGCTCATTCCATGATACCCCACTTTGTTTTCTTATCTCTTTGAGAAGCCTGTAGTCCCTCTTTAGCTCTTTCTCTTTATCGGTGACTTGGACTCTTGTAAATGGGACATAAGGGAATCTCTCTTTGAATAATCTGTACATTCTATTCCAAGCTTCTGTTGACCACCCATTTTGACTCTTATAACACTCATTGTTGTGCTCAAGAAGAAGATCAACCAAACCCTTTTCTAGTCCAGTAGTCCACTTTGCTCTATTACGTTCTGCTATCACAGGGAAAAAAGTTATTTTCTAGCTCACCCACCTATCACAGCAAGCTAGAAAGGGAATGGAGTAGTGTTCACAGCAGGCTAGGAATAGGTAACATAGTACCTTTTGGTGATTTTCCCTTCTTGTGTGTGTTAGCAGCAGATCTAGGGGACAACTTTTTATGCATAGATGCAGCTTGGATCATGTTAAACCTAGGAGAGCCTCTTCCCAACATTGTTGCTGCAAATATAAGCATATGAAATTAATTTAAAATGCAAATACAAAAGTATATTAATTGAAACATCCAAATGACTTGAGACTTACATCTATCAAGATTGGTTATGACTATAATCATTCCACATATTCATTGCAATCATATCTCTAACAGAGTTGCCATTGTCCACCTGACTACTAAGAGACATCACATCATTGTTATAGTAATTTTCCTCTTCAGGAAGATCCACAAAAGTTTCTGGTGATATGTTATCTGGTTGGTTGTTCAACCAGCCTTCATCACCATTCTGCATCTGTATAAGATTGTGGAACACTACTGCCGCAGCCGGCAATTTTACTTGGTTCTCTATTGGGTGGTGTGTTCCAACTTTTAAGATTGGGAAACGCTTCTTCAAAACTCCAATTGCTCTCTCTGTGATTCCGTAATAGAGCGTGTCGATGATTAAATAACTCTTTATAATTGCGTGGCCGTTGATGGCCGCTGCCAAATTCCTTCAAGTGGTACCGGACACCACGGTACGGTGCAAAAAATGAAGGTGTGTTAGCATATCCTCCGTCAACGAGATAATATTTACCCTCAGGCACATTGAATCAAGTGTTGCTGACCTAAGAACCCTAGCATCTATGGCTGATCCCTCCCAACCAGATGATATGAAAGTAAACTTTAAATCAAAATCGCACACCAACATCACGTTCTGACTCAAGGTACCCTTTCGATTCCTATAGGGGGCTTGCTTTTCTGCTGAAATTGTAATAGGAACATGTGTTCCATCAATAGCTCCAAGGCAATTCTCGAAGCAAGGAAAGAACTGTTCATCGGTGCTAATCTTCCAATGAGTTCCAAATCCAGTGGCGGGCTTTACAAATCTATACATAAGAGTTGGGATCACCTTGAAAGCAGACTGAATATGTCGGTGGATAGTTTCACCACTATGTTTGAATTCATGTTGGAAATCCTCATAACTAGCGTTGTGAGACAACATGAAAAGGGAAATTCCCATTTTTTCTTCTCATGTCCTTGTGTCACGTAGGAGGTGTTCTTCTCTAAGAAATGTCGCTATAGCTCTAAATACACTAGGCTCCATGCGGAATGCGACGAGAAAGTTCTCATGTCCTTCAAGTATCTCTTTGAGTTGCTCTTTTCTAGGCAGCTTAGAAGCGTGCCTTGCCCTTTTTTCTCTCCCTCCATCACTAATTAGATAAAGAGCAGGCAAAAGAAATAGCATGATCTCATCCTCCTCTTCTCTTCTTTTCCTAATTAGCTTATCCATTCTTTCTATGGCAATATCTGATAACTAGCAGTGGCAAAAACCTGAACCAACCGGCTAATGTTGTAAATAAACTTAGCAAATAAATAAGAAAATGGCATGGCACCTCAGTCAAAAAAACTGAATATAAACTACACTGTCCATGAGATATGTGCCAGCAACACATGATAGCTATCTATGACAAATCAACAATCATATATTAATCTATTATGCAAAATTGAGCACTCCAACAGTTTTCCTTAATGCACATCGAAGCTATACACAATTATGGTACAGATGTAACTACAATAAATCATCAGCAGCAGCCGGCAACAGTGGTAGTTGTATCTATGTCGATTTTATGGCAGAAATTAAACATGTTTTCATCAGATTGAAAGCTTTCCACACAAAGCACTAGATTGGGTGGACATCAAACAGCAGTTCACACGAATCATATCACCGAGAAATCTAAAATGTAATATGCAGGTAAAATTTCACAAATATAACACACTAGGCTGTTGCTAGTGTGTTGATGGTAAGGAGAACTCACCTCACAATCACTAGGAGCTGACAGGAAGCGAGGACTTGACTCTGTTCTCTGGCTACTGTTATAGACTTAGTAACTCCCCTCACAACTGAGCTGACCACCCATACAATTCACATTTATCAGCAATTGTGAAGTGAAAGAAAGAAGTAATGAGGTTTCTAAAATTCACATGCAAGATGCAAGCTTGGTACAGGAAAGAAAAATGCAAGAGTTAAAGATGAGTTCCAGAATAAAATGCTAGTGCTGCAGTTAGGACTAGAGAATTACTACCGAATGCCTAATGAACAGAACTACCCAGCTATACTTGATTTTCATTTATGTCTAATAGCACATAAATGAGTCTCGATGAGGTGGGTTGGGTGGCTCTTTTTTTTTTAATTTATGTCTAATAACATATAAACAATGGGATGCAGCCTGTGCACAAATAACAGTAATTAAAGGAAACCCTACAGAAAGGAGCAGCAGTTGGCAACCATGGTAGTTGTATCTATGTCGATTTTATGGCAGAAACTGAACATATTTTCATTAGACTGGAAGCTCCCAACATGAAGGGAAGAGAGAATGGAAGGGCAAACCTGATGGATACTCCTCGCACAATGAATACTTGGAGGTGCTCTGCAGGTACACAGGAACAAGCTATGAGGAACAGGACACAGGATACTTCAGAAAAAAATGTTCCTAATCATTGTCTATTTTTCCTACCCGAAATTGCGTCTTGAGAAAGAGCACATGCGCAGTCACAATCTAACTACAGTAATTAATAGAGAAATTAAAATGCATGCCGACAAGTTGCAAATAGCCATGAGATGTATATTGAATAAATAGATCTGATTTTAGTTAAAGATACAAACAATACTAGGATCTAATGTTGCTGCTGCTTTGGAAGCATGAAAAGGAGAAGGAAAGAATCCTGCATCTGCTGAGTTTGGCGTGCTTTAGATACAAATGGCAGAAAGGGGAGGGAAGAAAAGGGGAGGGAGGAGGAAGTGTGCACCTGTTAGATGCTCATCGCCGGCAACTCCCACGAAGACTTCACGAAGAGCGCTCCGCTCACCAAGCCGTCACCACCATGGGATGAGCTCGAACCCTAGAAAGAAGACAATAGATGAGTTAGAGGAGAAGGGGAAGGGGGGAGGGGACCGGAGAGAGGGGAGGAGATGGAGGAGGAGATGAGCAAGAGGATCCGGTGGAGGAGCACGTAACGTCGTTGTTGGAGGAGATGGAGGAGCGGCGGCGGTGGCGCTCTCCGGGAGCAGAGAGAGGAGGGCGGCTGCGGCGGCGCTGTAGGCAGCGGAGGGAGGAGGGCGGTGGCGGCGGCGCTGTTCGGGAGCGGAGGGAGGAGGGCGGAGGCGGCGGCGCTGTTCAGGAGCGGAGACAGGAGGGCTGTTCACGAGCAGGGGCGAGATCCACGAGAGAGCCGGGATGCTTCTTATCCCCGTGGGACGGCAGGGTTTGGGCCTCGACCCACGCCAACCCCGTATATGCCAAATGCAGTTTTGGGCCGCAAGTGGATGTTCACCCCCGCGCAGTTTTGAACCCACGCACCACGTGGATTGGGCCTCAATCCACGCCGAATCCATGCCGATCCCTGGGCTGCCAAACGAGGCCTAACCCTAGATGCGATTCTTCCTGGGCACAGGAAGGAACAGTTCCAGTGGACACCGGTGGGCGCCAGCATACATCTGGTCTAGGTAACTTATCCGTGGATCCTGCCTGAATGAACTTTTCAACCTTTATGCTCGTTGTTGACTCTTTTTTTCTTTTATTCTTCTTCTTGGTGGATAGAACTTGCTCACTCCTCTCCGGCGGTCATCTTCTACCTCGGCGTCGCTTCTAGTTGTTGGCCCAGCAGAAACCAAACCTAGCACGTGAGTAATCCTCTGAGATTCTTTTTCTTCTGTGCAACTCAAAATCAACTCTATACTCTATCCTCTTTGTTGACTGGATGGAACCTTGGAACCTACTCAGTCAGTGTCCTCTTGGACATCTTCTAGGTCGGAGTCGCAGTTGCAGGAGTTTCAAGAGTTGTTGCCGCACTTCAACACCAAACCAACGCAGGTGAGCTTGAATGAATGTCTATTTGTTGCGTTCCTGTACATCGTGTTGCTCAAAATCAAAATCTGAAACTTGTTCTCCGACGGTCGCAGTCGCAGACAGTCATCTTCTAGGTTGGTCGCAGTCGCAGTTGCAGGAGCTTTGAACAGAGGCGATCCTTAATGGTGAGTATAAATTAAAGGGGCAGCAATAAGAGTAAATTTTAAAACTTATTACTACAATATCCATTTCACTTGTAATCATGTCTAATATATCCAAAAGAAACACCATGATTAAGACACCATTAGAAGTTATGACAATAAAAAAAAGGACAAATCAACATCAAATCCAATTTCCATATAATCTATGGTGAATGGTGACCACATATACCAACAAAGTTATGTACAATATAGAGTAAAAATATATGGCTTATGTAGATGCCTAGGAGTTGTTCTCATTGCCCTCCACTGTATCTGACGTGCATAAGTGAAGTGACTGCATAGTATGAATGAACTTATATGACAAACATGGAGCTTATATGACAAACATGGCACAGCTTATATGACAAACAAGACTAGGCTCAACCAAATCTGAGTTGTTTTGGACTATAGAAGCACACGATTCTCTCCAAGAAAAAAAATCTGAGTTGTTTTGTACGTGCCATGTTTCCTCCATTGTATCTGTATATTATGTTTACGCGCATAAGTGAAGTGACTGGCACCTATGCGACACGGATACGGAATCCGTATCGGAAGGATACGGATACGCGGATACGGCATTTTCCCAAAAAACCCGATACGGGATACGTTTCGACTTTATATAAATAAATAAATATACATATTAACTAAAATATAGCAAATGCAATAGTACACTGGTCATAGCATGACAGCAACGTGATATTACAATAGCATAGTCCAAGTTTAACATACGCAATAGTCCAACTAAAACATAGAATGACATGATAGTGATAGCAGTCCACATAACTAACATATAATATCACGATTGCAGTCTCTAATTTAGGAGAAAAATAAAAAGGCAGTAGTGTGGCTGACTGGCTGACAAGGACTGTCATGAAAATGACTAATCAAAAAGGGGAAATGGGAATCAAGCGACCAGGACGTCCAGAAGAGTAGATCGAGAAGAAAAGGCCTCACCGGAGTTCGGATTTTGCAGAACGACGTCGGGCGCCCGCGCCAACTTCCTGCTCGCCGTGGGCTTGGCCGCTGCTCCTGCTGCTAGTCGCCGGGGGCTAGAGCTTCTTCGAGGGGCCGCGTCCGCTCGTTGCCAGCGAAATTGGAGGCTCGTCGCCGGCAAGCGGCCATCCTTCCCCTCCCGTGTCGCCCTGTTGCGCGCGGAGCCGCGGACAGAGTGGAGGCGACGCTGGATATTTCGTTCGGGGGGTAGGGCATCGGGGAGTCCGGGGATATCGTGGGCTGGGCCGTATCCTACAGGCCGAGGCGTACCTGGCACCGTATTGTGGTGCGGATCGGCAGGCGGAGACGCCGACACGGTGCGGAGACGGCTCAGGCGCGTGTCCCCCGCGTATCCGATACGGGATACGGCAGTCAAGGGACGTATCGGGGTAACAGAGACTGGCACAATTCATATGACAAACATGGCACAGCTTATATGACAAACAAGACTAGTTGCAACCAAATCTGAGTTGTTTTGGACTATATAAACACACGATTCTCTCCAAGAAAAAAAAATCTGAGTTTTGTACATGTCATGTTTGCTTTGCTACCTGATCTGCAAGCCACCTAGTTTTGGGTCCTTTCCTAACATGGGATGATCGTCACTTTAATTATCTTATGGTTGGGTTGGTCTGGTGGTCCTGACATGTTTTTCTTGAAAAGATAAGTTGAACACACAAGATTTGGTTCTAAAGAATTTAAAACAAATGGAGCGCAAGAACAATTGTTGTTGAAGTCGCATAAAGTACCCAAACAACACTTTAATGTATTTATATTCTACTACTGCTTATGCTTCACAAAATTAAAATTACCCAAGATGATTAGATGATTAATCATGTCATACTGTTTATGACCTTTCAATTTAGTTCTTGGTCCATAAAATTAAAATTAAAGTTGCTGATCCATAAGTTTAAACTCATGGCCCACCAATTTGGTACCTTTCCTCCTAAGACATTAGATCAGGGCTAATGAATTTATTGTGCAATTTCTCTTCTTTATTGTGCATCTACAATTTGGTGTGGTCACATTTGCATGACTTATTTGCAGGGCACACGCACATCAGGCTCTACGGCCACCGTTGTGACTAACTTGGACTGTGAAGGTTGTACAAAACCGCTATGCAATGGGGCTTATATGGTACAACACCTGGTCACACTTGGTCTGTCTGTCTATGTTAGCATTCTAATTCTTGCCTTAAATTGACATTATTTTATTTTTTCTTTCAGTGCGAGGAAACAATGCGGTCTATTGAACCAACCTGTCAAAACGTTGTCTGTGAACCATGCGCACAAATTCACAGAACAATTTTCCAACATGAATATCGTCT
>JAMSGZ010000150.1:0-19754 GCA_030272315.1 Paspalum vaginatum | reverse complement strand
CCCTTGATGATACAATTAGACCTCGGGAGCTAGGTAATTAGAGCACCATGCAAGGCCTCTAATCACCTCTACGAACTAGAAGAACTCTAATCCTAGCCTAGAATCTCGATCCTCAGCTCTCCTATAGTTGTTGTCCCTCTTCTCTACATCTTGTCGCCTTGACAATGAATTGGGTGCCTTGACTCGGGGCCTAGACTCGCTATTTATACCCTGAGGATGACGTGGGTAAAAAGGCAAGTCGAACCGACGTTCGGAGAGGTGGGGTCGGCCGACCAAGAGGGTCAGGGTCGGCTGACCCGACTCTTCCTATGTCTTCTCATTTCCATCTTTCGCGGGGTAGTTACTTAATGCTTAAGTAATATTTGTGCGGGGCCTTCGGGACTCTTACGCTTCTGGAATCTTTGTAATGGGCCGAGCTTCGATGAATTCTTCTGGCCTTTGTCATATTCATCATCTTTAATGAATAAATATCTTTATTTTCTTGTAGCTCTTTGACACTTCATTGAATCTTCTGGTTAGGGAGCCTTGATCTACACAGAGGGGCTATGAGTACACCAAGTCTTCCTTGTTCTTCATCTTCAATCCATGTCATCTAGCGGTCTTTTCTTACTCCAAGTGGATCATGGTGAATTTCGCGAAAAATTGGCTTAAAACCTGAAAAAATCACATGTAGCATATTTCCAAGACAATATTACAAAATCCACAATTATCGGTGATAAATGTTAGAGAAAGATATAGTTGACGCATAAAATCAATGAAAAACCATATAAAATGATGTATAATTTTCGTACATAAGCCGCGTCAACACACGCATAGATCAGACGGTCTAGAGGTCTTGCGGGCCGAAACCGCATGAGTGAGTCCTAGGAAGGGTTGAGCGAGGCAGAGATGGCTTGAGCGAAACGACGGTCAGCCGAAGCGAAATGTGCAGACGGGTGATAGGTTGCACGGGACGGAGCGGCGGAGCGTAGGTCGGCCAAACGAGGGTATGTCGCGAGGCAAGTAGGGGTCCGGCGAGGCGGAGAATAGGCCCGGCGGAGCGAAGATAGGTCAGCTGTGCAGCTTAGGTCGAATGGGATAGGCACAGTTCAGCAAAGCGGATAGTACGGTTCGGCATGGTTCGGCAAAGCGACGACGAGCAACGAAGGTCAGCAGAACTCCTATAGGAAGATGGTGGCTCGGGTGAGCGATACCGTCGATCGAAAGCTAACCAAAGGCCGGAATCAAGCGTCTTAGGGGATGTACCTGGTGACAAAGCTTGGCAGGGGACCCTCATCGGCGGCAATGGCTTGTAGATGAGAACTTCGGCGATGAACTCCTGGCGGCAGCGTGAACTTAGCTTGGGCGCAAAGAGGCGGCTGCTAGGGCTTAGATTCTGGTGCACGTGGATGTCCGGGCGGGCACTACTTATAGCATTGGCGTCTGTGTCTTGCGGAGAAGGCAATAGATGGTAGTGCAGGAAAGAGTCCGGCTCGATTTGGACTTCCGAGTCCGCAGAGCGTACGCTAGCTAAACAGCAAGGCTTAAGGAAAGGGATGACGAGTGGGTCCTGCCTGGCAGTGAGGAAAGGAACGAAGGCAGACTGAGCTTGAGTTATACCTATGCTCGGACCAAAACTAAAGAAGAAAAGGGAAAGGGTGGAAAAGGAAACATAAACTCCAACTCATGCAACCAAAAAAAATTTGCAGTGGCATGTTATGCTCAAACAAGTTGACCTTATGATTTATTTTATTTAACTACTTTGGAAAAACAATAAATAGGTATATCATCATGCATAACCATATAAGACCTATTGGACCATCTTATTTACGAAGAAATTTGCATCTTTGGAAAATTAGGGTGTTACAAACCTCCCCCCTTAAAGAAATCTTGTCCCGAAATTTTAGGATTGGCTAGCAAAGAGTTCTGGGTAATCTGCTCTAAGGTCATCCTCTCTCTCCTAGGTGGCTTCTTCTGCTGAGTGATGGCTCCACTTAACCTTGCACATCTTTATCACTTTCCTTCTGGTGACCCTCTCTGTAGTCTCCAAAATCTAAACTGCATACTCGGTATAGGTCAAATCATCTTGCACATTAAGGTCATCCATCTGCAACTGCTCCTCTGGTACCCTCAAACACTTCTTCAATTGAGACACATGGAACACATCATGCACATCTGTTAACCTGTCAGGCAACTCCAGTTGATGTGCAACTTCTCCCTTTCAGTCAACTATCTTAATGGGACCTATATATCGGGGTGCTAATTTCCCCTTAACCTTAAATCTGCCTAGGCCTTAGATAGGTGACACCTTTAGGTACACAAAATCTCCTACTGCAAACTCTAGGTCTCTCCTGCGATTGTCAGCATAGCTCTTTTGCTGGGTCTGTGCCACTCTCAAATTTTCTCTGACCATCCGTACTTGTTGTTCTACATCTTCTATAATTCTCGGCCCAAACAATTGCTTCTCCCCCGGTTGATCCCAATGTAATGGCATTCTGCACCTTCTACCATATAAAGCTTGAAAAGATGACATCTTAATACTAGCCTGATAACTGTTGTTGTAGGAAAATTCAGCATACGGCAAACTCTTATCCCAGCTCGTCCCATACTGTAATGCACAGGCTCTCAACATATCTTCAAGAATCTGATTGGTCTGCTCTGTCTGACCATAGGTCGGTGAATGATAGGCTAAACTAAAATTCAGTCTTCTGTCCATTGATTCATGCAAACGCTTCCAAAAGTGAGATGTGAACTGAGTTCCTCTATCTGACACTATCTTCTTTGGTACCCCATGCAAGCATACAATCCTGGACATATTAGTTCAGCTAATCTAGCTCCTATATAGGTCATCTTGACTGGTATGAAGTGGGCGACCTTGGTCAACCTATCTACTACGACCCACATAGAATCAAAACCACTTTGAGTATGCGGTAAGCCAACAATAAAATCCATACCGATCTCTTCCCATTTCCACTCGGGAATTTTGAGCGGCTGTAACAATCCAGCTGGTCTCTGATGTTCAGCCTTGACCCTCTGGCAAACATCACACAAAGCCACATCTTAGCCACTTCACGCTTCATAACGTACCACCAGAATCTCTGCTTTAGGTCTTGGTACATCTTCTCACTACCGAGATGAATAGAATAAGCTATTTCATGTGCCTCCTTCAAGATTAACTCACGTATGGACCTAATATTAGGGACACGGATCCTCTCCCCATACCAAACTATACCTTCGGCATGTTCCCTAAATCTAGGTGCCTTATCTAGTTTAATTAATTCTTTTATTTCCTTGATCTTCTCATCATCAAGCTGTCCTTTCTTGACGTCCTGCTCTAGGGTCGGCTCCATTTCCATTGTGACACCCCCTATGTTGTTAAGGAAACCCAAGCTAAGACGATCAAACTCTATAACTAACTCATCTGGTAGCTCCTTAGTCCATAACAGATTGATCTAACTCTTCCTGCTCAAAGCATCTGCCACTACATTTGCCTTACCAGGGTGGTAATGTATTTCCAGATCATAGTCTTTGATTAATTCTAACCATCTTCTTTGCCTCATATTTAGCTCGGTTTGGGTAAAGATATATTTTAGGCTCTTATGGTTGGTGTAGATATCACACTTATGACCGAATAAATAATGCCTCCAAACTTTTAGTGCGTGCACCATAGCAGCTAGCTCCAAATCATGGGTTGGGTAATTTTTCTCATGGTCCCTTAGCTATCTGGATGCATAGGCGATGACCTTTCCCTCCTGCATGAGTACGTATCCAAGACCTAGGCAAGAACCATCGCAGTATACTGAGAAAGGCTTATGCATGTCTAGGAAAGTTAGAACTGGGGCTGTTGTTAACCTCTTCTTTATCTCCTCAAATGCTCTCTGGCATTCGGGTGTCCATTCAAACTTAATATTCTTCTCCAATAAGGCGCTCATAGGCTTAGCAATCTTGGAGAATCCTTCAGTGAAGCGTCTGTAGTAACCAGCTAATCCAAGAAAGCTCCTGATGGCTTTTGCGTCTACAGAGACCTTCCAGTTTTGGACTGCGGTCACCTTGCTTGGGTCAACAGCTATCCCTCCATTAGATATAACATGACCAAGGAATTGAACTTCCTCATTCTAGAAATCGCACTTGCTAAACTTAGCGTACAACTTGTGTTCCCAGAGTTTCTGCAATACGAGCCTCAAATGCTCCTCATGCTCAGCTTCGGTCTTTGAATAAATCAAAATATCATCGATGAACACCACGACAAATTTATCTAAATATTCCATGAACACACTGTTCATCATATACATGAAGAAGGCTGGGGCGTTGGTTAGGCCAAAGGACATAACTGTATACTCGTATAGTCCATAATGGCTAATGAAGGCAGTTTTAGGTATATCTGAGGGTCTAATTCTTAACTATTGATAACCAGACCGTAGGTCAATCTTGGAAAAGACACATGCACCATTGAGTTGGTCAAATAGGTCCTCGATTCTGGGTAGGGGATACTTGTTCTTTACTGTAACTGCATTGAGGCCTCTATAATCGACACACATTCTTTGGGAACCATCCTTTTTCTCACTAAGCAAAACTGGTGAAGCCCAGGGTGAGGTGCTCTTACGAATAAATCCCTTTTCTAATAGCTCATCTATCTGTTTCTTTACTTCAAGTAGCTCACTACTAGCTATTCTATAGGCTTTCTTGTAAATAGGTGCAGTTCTAGGTATAAGCTCCATAGAAAACTCAATGTCACGTTCAGGTGGCATACCTGGTAGGGAGTCTGGAAACACATCCAGAAATTCTAACACAACTCTGATGCCCTCCAGAGCTGTAGCATCCATAGCATTAACTCCTGACCGTGGTATTGGGATTGGGACCTCCATGCTCTCTCTGGCTGGTGTAGTCAGAATCACTTTCCTCTCAGCACACTTGATTATCCCGTTGTGTCTTTGCAGCCAATTCATACCCAGGATGACATCTATCCCACTTGATTCCAAAACCATAAGGTCGGCTAGAAAGTCTACCCCCCCTAAATTCATTTTGACACTGGGACACTTAGTTTGGACCCTCATCCCTCCACTTGGTGAGCTTACTAGCATGGGTCTGCTCATGGGAACTACTGGTATTTCATATTTATTCTTGTACTGAGAAGTAACAAAGGAATGCGAAGCACCGGAATCAAAAAGAATTGAGGCGGGGTGCGAGTTTACTAAGAACGTACCTAGCACCTTGTTCAGACCTTCTTGCACAGCCTGTACGGCAACATAGTTCACTTGGCTGCTAGGATTGCGGGGCTAGCTCCCTGATGGATGATTGTTGACGCCTCCTCTTGAGGCTTACTGTGGAGTATGCTGTGGGGCGTTCCGTTGCGGGCAAAACTTGGAGAAGTGACCAGTTCCACCACACTTGAAACAATTATTGCTCCCTGGCTATACAGGCGTGCCAGTCTTCACATGAGTATTCGCAGGAGTAGGCTGGCGCGAAGCTTGGGTGTTCTAGCACTGCATCTGACCGTTGTTCTGTTGAGGCTGGTAGGTCGGGCGCTGGTTCTGGTAGCTGTCGTTGCTGTTGTAGCGCTGGTACGGTTGCGGTTGACCCATGTTCTGTTGATTTGCGGGACGGTTCTGATAGATCTGCTGCCCAGAGTACTTCGGGCGTGTGTTGCTGCTGGACTGCTGCGCCTTATTTTTGCGCTTTTTCTCCTCCATCTCGCGATGAGTATTTTCCGTCACGATAGCTCGGTCTACCAGGTGCTGAAAATTGGGAAAGGTATGGTTCATCAACTAGTACCTGAGAGGATCGACCAAGCCTTTGAGGAAGCGGTACTACTTCTTGGGATCTGTGTTGACCTCCTCTAGATAGTAATGGGACAGCTGCAGAATTTGTCCCTGTACTCGCTAACGGTCATAGCACCCTAAGCGAGTGCCAGAAACTCTTCCTTCTTCAAACACATCACACCAGCAGGCACATGGTGCACTCGGAACCTCTCCCTGAACACTTGCTAGGTGATGGTGTTGGGGTTGTTGTGAGCCAAATGGTATGCCTCCCACCATTGATGTGCGGCGCCCCTGAGTTGATGGGGACCATAAAGGACCCTTTCCTGATCAGTGCATTGAGCTACATCTAGCTCCCGTTCTATAGCTCAGAGCCAATCTTCAGCATCCATACGGTCGGCAGAGTGAGTGAACACTGGCGAGTGACCCTTCAAAAATTCTGCACGTCGATCCCTTAGTTGCAGCGGTGGCTGTTGTGGTGGAGGTGGGTTCTGTTGTGAATGGTGCAGGGCTGCTACAGCTTGTGTGATGGTCTGCATCACTTGGGTCTGGTTCATGATCAATTGCTCCATGGTCATAGGTGGCGGTGCATGTGGAGGATTAGGTTGGGCTACACCACGACAACGTCCACGTCCTGCTCTACGGCCACAGCCACATCCTCCGGCATTCATCTGTTGAACCAAACATGACATCAATATAGGTCTTATTCCCTCATCCTTGTTCACTGTTAGTAACCAGAATAGGAAAGACAGAGACAGAGATAGTTATGAATAGGACAAGGCTTTTCCCAAACTAACTAATTGTATTTAATCTTTTAAACACCCAACCAAAAAGACCAAGTGGGGGACATCACCCCATCACTTGAGCACTCATTACAAAGATCCAAATCATCCATGAGACACAAGCACAAGCAAACAAGCACATTGTAAACGGTCTAAGCTTAACTGAACTAGCTAAACTAAGCGAAACTAATAGGTCCTATTACAAGGGTATTTATCCTAAGGATCCTCATGGCGCCTGACATAGGTCCTTGCTGCTCGGTCATTGTAGCGGACCCTCTTCCTTGGTGGGGCATCAACAGGGTCAAACACTTGGGAGCCTGGTGTGATATATGAGCGCAGCCTTGAAAGTTTGAGCTTTGCCAAGCCCAACTCGTCAGCAAGAACAGTGTAGTCAGTGTTGGGTGCAGTGAGGTAGTCGATAGTGGTCTCCAGGCGCTAGTTCTGTTCGGCAGCCGGATTGGCGATCCATGTGTCCAATTCTCCCAAAGGTCGGCGGGGGAAGTAGCTCTGTGTACTGTCAGACAGTAGGTCCCAACTTGCGTGGCACAGGGTCATCAAGACTTCTCTGGCTGCATCGTTGATGGCTGCTTCATGGCTGTGGCGAAGGGTCAGGGCGTGGCCAACAGAGATGTCCTGACGTGCTCCATATTCATCCCAGATACTGATTTGTACAGTCATAGCCCACTCTTCTATGTAGATAGGGTGACGGCAGCAGGTTCCCACGTAGGTGATGCATGCATGGCTGAGCTGGAGCTTCACCATTGTCTCTCTCAGTAGTCTTGGAAGAGGCAGTGGGTAGTCGAACCAACGGTGAACTGTGCAGATCCAGCGATGGTCTCCATCAACTCGTTGCTGGGCATGTCCTTCGTTCTGACCTTGGGTTGTGGTAGGTGCTGTAGGGGCAGCAGGTGGCATTCCTGTAGGTGCAGTAGGGGGCGCTTCAGTGGTTGTAGCAGGTGCTGTAGTTGACGCTACTGCTGGTGCAGAGGAGGTAGGCTGCTCTTCAGGTTGCTCATCATCTGATAGGTCCAAAACTAGCTCCTCTGGGTCCTCTTGATCTGAGCTCTCCAGGTAGATTGGCGCAGGGGGTGGTAGGGTAGGCAGGGTCGGCGTCGGCAAGCGAATGTTGCCATGTCTTCCGATGGGGCCTCCCACAATGATGTGAGCATTGCGACTGCGGTTCGGCATCTATATGTCGCATGAAAGCAAGCATAAGAGTATGATCTATAGGATAGATAAGTAGAGATAGAAATTTATAATTGAATTAGGCAAGTATAGACATCAAAATAGCATTTAACGAGACTTTGAATAGGTCAAGCAAGAACAAGATAAGTAAAAATCCTTAAAAACGACCGTTTCTACACTAGGCTGGCGTCCTATAGTCAGTATGACTTTGATACCACTTCTGTCACACCCGATTTTAGAAACAAACCAAGCACTAACCATGTATGTGCCAGGATCAGTTCAATCACATACACAGCATAAACAAAAGTAATAACACAACCAGTACTTTAACTTAAGAGCATAATAAAGTATTACAGACCATTATTGTCTTTAATGAACAACCGGAATAACTTAACAAAATGAAATAGCCAAATGACACGACAGCGGAAGACGACCATATGCTCCACAGGTGACTGACGGGTGGCACTCCAGCCTAGAACTCGTTGTAGTCTTGGAACTCCTGGTTATGATCACCGCCACTCTCCTCTGGATTTAGCAATGGATGCAACATAATATAAAACAAAGCAACAGTGAGTACATGCCGTACCCAGCAAGTATTTCATTTAGGATAAAAGTGGACTGGCTTTATGTGGACAGGCTTAGCAGTTCGCTTTTAGTCGGTCAAGTTTTAACATTAGCAAATTATTAGCATAACCCATCCTTTTAACTAAAAGTACAATAAAAACAATAAAGTACTTGCGAAAATAAACTGTCACTCACGACCATAGTGTAGCGGAACCGCCGATTTAATCTGGGCAAAGCACACCAGCCACCTCTGGCATACAGTGTAATTAGACCGAATTAAACCCGGTCGTCCGTCGAGAGTCATTCGGCTCTCAATATTACCCTTTCCCAGAGGAACCGACATCATACACATCCAGCTCTCGATGGAGCCATAACAGTTACATCATCACAGGCAGTTGAATATAGCATAAGTAAACTTATTTTTACGAACCAGTTAAAAATAAAAATACAAGTATCAACATAGTGCCATACGAGAGGCAAGTTCAAAACAGATAGTGGAAGCAATTTCAAAAATATCTCGCAGCAAAAACAAAATACATTAGTAGTCTTCATGCAATGATAAATGAGATGAGAAGCACCGAGCCCACCGGTACTACTCTCCTCCAAGCAATTGTCCAAAAGTCATCAGTACCTGCGCTCAAAATGTGGGGGCAAACCCTGAGTACTAATTACTCAGTAGGACTTAATGGAATGGCTTACGGCTGACGCAAAGCTTGCAACTAATAGTTCATCCTTAGCCATTCTTTTTATAGCAATTAAAAGTTAACATGTAGTTATCATCATCATAAAAAAATGTACATCATCATAATATAACTTGCAGGAATGTAATCATACAAGTACAAACATGTGGTATCGAAAACAAAACATATATAATCATAAATACAATTAGATTGTTACTACATTGCCCGTGTGTGACATTGGCATTCTCACACCTGGTGAGCATCAGCGATTTGAATCGATTTTAATTCCCGGGAATAACTATCATGCCAGGGGTATATGCTTACTAGCCATCGTGTTCCCGCATATATCCCCCATCTCCACTCGTCCCATCCCAAGTTCGATTCAATCCCGCCATTCCCCTGGGTTTTGCCCCCTCAGGAGCGATACCACGGCGTACCGGGTCAGCCCTCCCTCGAGTACAAGCTCCCCCAGGCCAAACTCCCTCCGACAAGAATGGTAGGAACCTGTCTCTGTCGTTCAGATGGCACAAGTAAGACTTTCACCGGTCCCACGTCCCGGATAAGCACTCTAGCAATGTTATGCCGATCAGTAGGCGAACATTGAATCAGGCCTTAAACGGCTTGGGAGGAGTCCACCAAACCATCCACATCATTTTTCATCATAATATATCCAAATCTCCGCTCGGCCTCAATTTATTTCATCACAATCATGTTTAAAGTTTTCCATATTTTGAAAACCTTTCTTTTGAAAACACCTATACGACGAGTGACTCCAATTCACTCATGTCTACTCGCACCTAGCATTACTAGGCATACTCGTCCTACGTACTCTATTGTAGGTGCTAGGGCCATGGCGGCCAGGAAGTCTAATGCAATTGTTTTCAAACAACACCTAATGCGGATGTCTAAACATCACTCAATATCATATTTGCTAGAAATTCATGGTCCTGCCTACCTTTGCTTATTTTCAACCAAACCAACAAACTAAGCTAATGTTAGTTTGCCGGGTTGTGGAGCTTTGCCCCAGGCGTCCCCTTGATCACTTGGACTGCTCCTCCTTCCAAACATGGCTGATGGGCCCTCCAGGTCGTGAGTGGGTCTTAGTTGGTCTTTTGGACACCGTTGCTCGATGTAGCTCTTTGCGGCGTCTCCTCGATTACGTTACTACAATAAGCATCACTATATGAATGATATGCATGAGATAATGAAATGAGTGCAAATGAATGCAAATTAACGTGTATGGTGCCGGTGTAAGGTGAATAGTAGCATGCAACGAGCAACTTGACCAACATTATCATACACAAAAATCAGCGAAACAATTAACTTAATTTGATAGTATTTCCATTTTTCCCTGTTTATTTGAACTCATTTTTAGATGCAACACACAACAGCAATAATAAAATCACTAAAAATACTTTCTGGAACCTAAACTTAACCATTAAGCACCATGATTTTTCTCAGAATTTATTTTACAAAATAAAGTCACTTTTTCCTATTATTCATTTTAACATGCAATTATTTGTCTATTTCAAAACAGCAACCAAAACTTACATGCAGACCTTGAAACTTTAAAAATGGACTAAATATGCAACAAAGAGCATCTACAAATTTCAGTGAAATATTTGGAGCACTTTTCATGTAGCAAGTATTTTCACTTTTGTAAAATACCCAAAATTCATGCATGAGGGCAAAATAGTAATTTAATAGTATATACTAGTGTCACAAAAAATTCCACACCTAAATAATATGATAAGGCTACTGACCATGTTTCATAATTTTTGGATGTCATTTAGACCACTTTTGGCATTTATTTTGATTTAGCTTGCATACAAAATATCAAGGGCAAAATGGTCATTTCATGCAGCAAGATCTAGCCCACTGTATTGATCTACTTATAAGCAATCTATGAAAACATGTTTCACAATTTTTGCAATTTGTTTACAAATTTTTAGAGCATCGTAACTCATATGCCAAATTTTTCCCTGTCATCTGGACCTATATAGAAATAGCTATAGCTTCCAGGGACTAATACATAAGATCTACAAGACACAGTTTACAGTTCACAGGACCACATCGAGAATATCAAAATGACAAGGGTTAGATCACAAAAATGCATCTTCCTCCTCCCTGCCTTCTTCTACCTCGAGCAGGGAGGGGAACCATGGCGACGGCGCGCCTTGTCCCCGGCCATACGAGGCGCGGGAGGCTGCCGCGGGCGGTCAGGGGGTAGGAGGGGCGCAGAGGGGTCCTTACCCCGGTACCATGCGTGGCGGAGATAGCCGGAGGAGGGCCCATGATGAAGAGGTCGGGCGTGGAAGCTTCGGCGGCGGATTGTGTAGCGGAGAAGGGGATGATGGCCTAGAACAGAGGGAATCGGTGGAGGAGGTGGTGGCGCATCCCGGCGCTCCAGTTGGAGGCACGGGGAGGGGCCGGAGGCAGTAGCCCGAGCAAGAGCTCCAAGCTCTGTCAATGGTGGGCGCCGGGCTCTGCTGCGAGAAGGAGCGGAACGAGAGCGCGACAGCGGAGCGGGTGGAGGAATGAGCAGAGGCTTCCTTCCACCCGATGGAAGTAGAGGGAGAGGGAGGCGCGGTCGGCTTGGCCGCGTGGCCATGGCGGCCAGAAGACCGGCGCCGCGTGGGCATGGGGGAGAGAGGAGGAAGAAGGTGAGGGCGCGGTGTACGCGGTCCATAGACCGGAGGTGGTTGACAGGTGGGGTCGCGGGAAGGAAACAAACTCGACTTGTATGGGCCGGGTGCACGGGTGGGATGCCCTGGTGGGGCCCACAACTGAAGCCGTCCCCGCCCGGATCCAAAGCCCTGACGAGTGGGTCCCACGCGTCATACAGACAAAAGGGAATTAAAACTCAAAAATGGAAAAATGCCTATCTGACCAGGATGACAGGGTTCTGAATTTCACATTTTTGAAGATCTTAGATGCTGAATTAGACCAAACGTAAAATACAAAAGTTGTTGTAAACTTGATAATCTACAACTCTTGTATAAACTTTGGTGCCATATTCTATATGAATTTTGGGAAATAATTTGAATTTAAATTGCTGACCAGTGTTTGACCCACTTAATATTCCAACATACAAATTTTAAAACTCGATTTTGTAATCAGTTTCATACAAAATTTATTATACCAATGTTGTTCAGCTGTTCATAGCCTACATCTTTGATATACAAAGTTTTGCGAGATAATGACTTTTGTTTCACAAAAATTTGAAATCTCTATTTAGATCAAACTTGGACAGATTTCTCAGTTTTACAGAAAATGACCTAAAACTCTATTCAAATCTTTATGCATGTCATGACACAAAATACCAAAGTTGTTCATTATGAAATTGTCTACTAGTTTGTGATGTAAAGTTTTATCTAACTCACAACAGTATTTGGGCTACATGGACAAATGTAAATGCAGTTTCAGAAAAACTGGGTTTAATTCAATTCAAATGACTTAATCCACTCATGCCCCAAATATGAAATGTTCATGTAATGATGCAATTAAGCTAATGATGCCAATGTAATGCACTTGAGATACCAAGGGCATCACACATAGACATCTCCACTCATCTCCATCAATTTCCATACTTCCTTTTCTTTCAAAACTTTAATCTGTTGAGGATCTAGGCCGCTCATGACCGTGAGCACGGCTGATATAGCAGTTTTATAACTACTCTCGAGAGGTTGTACATCTTTACCCACAAGTCATGATTCCCATACGCCCGAGGTAGATCAGACCCCATTTATTCAATGCAGTAGATGACTCGGCAGCGTTTCATTACGAGACCTTTACAAAGACTCCCTAGGGTGTAGCCGCCCATTACAGGCTTCCGCTACACAGGCATAGAAGTCCCCTCCTTAAGGGTGACTAACTAGACCAAATAAACCAAACAGCAACTGAACAGGAGAGTGAGTCATACATGTAGGACCGAGACGTGCGACTAGAGGGGGGTGAATAGGAGCACTTGAAAACTCAAACTTACAAACCCCCTCACGAAAAACTGACTGACACACAGAACAAAGGCTAGACACCGTCCACTGAACAAATACATGTCTAGCAAACACTTGGTGTCACCCACTGATCGGGTACACACCAAGCGAGCAAAAGCACGCGGAAGCACTCACTCAAATGCCGAATGAAAACGATGCGAAAGGAGCCAACAGCTACTAGAACCACAGACCGGACAAACCCCTAGGGCCTGACCGGACAAACAGGCGGACAAACGAGGACTTCGGTCAAGTCACTGCGAAAAGACTAGACCAGACAATCCAAGGCAGTCCGAACCACCGACCAGACAAGGGACCGGACAAACAAACCCGACGCACCTACCAAACAGCACAAAACTTGACCGGACAGTCCGCTTGGAACGGCGGAGCCTGACCTGACAAACCATGGGAAGGGTCACACCGTTGTAGCGCTAGCCCTTGGACCGAACAATCCACTAAGGGGGACCGGACAATCCTCCAGACCAAACAACCCCAAAGCCCCCGAGCGGTGATCGAGCCTCAAAGTCTCCACCCCTATAGACCGGACAATCCACTCTAGAGCAGACCGGACAAACGGTTTGTCCGATCAGTTCTTCGAGGGTGACCCAAGCATAGGAAGATGGAAACAGCCCATGAACCCACCAAAATCTAAACTAATCTGGCTCAAATCTCCACCAAACTTCACAAAAATTTGCATGGGCTATCTTGGAGCCATCCCAAAGCTAATCCAAAAAGATCTACTCCAAAAGATCAAGGATTGCACGGGAATTGCAAATCTCGCAGAGAAAGGGAGAAAAGAACCGAAAACCCTAAATTGTGAAGAACGGCCCGTGCTCATGAATCAAAGGTTCTAGCACAAGACTAGAGAGATTATCCATGTCCTAGCAAGGCAAATCACGAGCAAAAGAAAGGTCACAACCTTGGACAAACCAAAACACACCAAAATCCAAGGATTGAGACCAAAAACCAACAAGAGAAGGAAGGGGAAAGGAGGGACGTGACAAGCTGCTCAAGACATTGATTTCACATGGAAGATTGCTTGATCGATTCACGAAATCAGTTTGTACAAGGATCCCTATAGCCTACCTCCCTTCATCCTCCCACTATTTAGAAATTTGACTAAACTAGGCACTCATCTCCTAGCTAATCTCCTTTCTTTTCTCTCTTAAGCTCTTGGCTGCTAGGGTTAGGAAAACCTAGGGTATGGCTGGCCAAGAGAGTCTCCAAGGAGTCTCCTCAAGTGTATTTATACCCTAGGGCCTAATATACGCAGTTTACACTAAGACCCCTAGGCTACAAATGCCCGGAAGGGGCTAAACCAAAAAGATACAAGATATTTCGGGACGGACGACCATGATGAAGTCTTCATCTTCGTAGCTTCCATGCAATCCTTAGATGCGCTCCATGTGGCCTGTAGTCCAATCCGTTGTCGCTCCGGTTTTGAAGTCTGAAACTGGGAAACTTTAGGAAGTCTCCGCCAGGGTCGGGTTTGGCCCATCTTCTCTATCTTGGCGAGTCATGGCCCAACTCACCAAGTCATTTGAACTTGGTTGGAGGTTTTGAGCCGAAGCCGCCAAAGCCTCCCTCACACTCCTCGTGCCATGCACTTGGATTAGAGCACCACGGTCACGCCCGGCTTCTCCAGTCCAACGAAGTTGCCTCACGGTCCATCGGAGGTCTTACACAGCCGTCGCTACTCCGCCCCTCCGTGTACCGAACTCCCATGGCCGACGAACGCTGAGTCCTCATGTGCCTCAGTCCATCGAGGTCTTCTTCTACCTCTAGTCCATCAGAGGGCCTCCAGTCCATCGGAGGGCTTAAGCATGGTTGACAATCACTCATCACCTAGGAGAGCAATGAAGCCGATCCATTGGCTCTCAATCTCTCCCTTGATGAGTGCATTGTCAACACCCATAACCTGTACCTGAAATAGAACAAAGACAAAGAGAAAAACGTAAAACTGAAAAGAAGGAAGAAAAAGAAGAAATTGCTCAGCAAGCCCAAAAACCAAACAAAGGCAAAGACAAAGGGCAAGCCGAAGCAACAAAGCAAAGGCAAAGATCGACCCCCTAAGACAAGGGACAAAGCTCAATGCAGTCAATCAACAAAGGCATGGCCCCTCAACAAAGAGGCAAACGGCTCAACATAGCCATGCCAAGGCAAAAACACCGACTCCTCCAGAAAGAGGCAAATGCTCGACACAGTCGGTGCAAGAGCATGCTAAAACTCCCCCTAAAATGCACACACTCTGATGAGGACATCTCTCCTATGAATATGACCAACACTCCTTTAATTGTGATGCATGGTCCCCTCACGAGAGCAAGAGCATGACAACTAAATCAACAGGTGAGCTCGCTCTTATGTTCTAGTGCATATATGTGTGAGGATGGTATACTACTTAATGGTGCTATTGATTTAATTGTACTTAGGAACTTGGGAGAGGAACAAGAAGGCCTTGGGAACCAGCAACGGCGAGGAGAGCAGCAAGGATGGCGTCCAAGTCAAGTTGGAGGCCCAATTCATCTCAGAGTCAGCCACCTCGGCCTCCAGGAACAGTCTTCACCAAAATTGTTGCCCAGGCCACAAACGGGCTCCGTTTTTTACGATCCATATATGCCTGGAAATATAAAAACATAAGCTTTCCAATGCCACCAGTTTCAGGCCTATTGGAGTTTGGAGTCGATAGGAAATCGCATTGGAAGTTGACAGACAGTTTTTGTCCAGGGAGGTGTGCCCCCACTTTGGGCCATTGGGCCATGTATCGTGTGAGAGTCTTTTGAGTCCATGTCTAGGAGTCCTTGGTCAACTCTAAGGTCTATAAAACCTTAGCCGCCTCCCAAGTTAGGGTTTTGGAATTTGCTTAGATTACTCTGTCATTGAACAATTTTGCCATCTGAGAATACTCCGGTTTGTGAGTCCCCAACTTGGTGAGATTAATCATTCATCCGCAAGTTTAGTTGCAATCTTTCTTGTTCTTGCTCTTGTTCTCAATTCACTAGCAAGGATTAGCCTCCGTGGCAAGGTCAACCGGGCAGCGCACGGTTGATAACCAAAGGATGCGTGGTGCTACGATTGCAGGGGCTTGATCGTGCTGATCGGGAGCCGGATCGTGAGTGTCTTGTGCCGTCAAATCGACTTACCCTCCACCTGATAGAAGATCGGGAAGCCCCTGGTCCACATCAAGTGGTATTAGAGCAAGGTTTACCGTCAGGTTTGCCTGCATTTATTGTTATTAGATTGGTTTTGTTTCATCCCATAGTCCACAAAAAAAATCCACACCTACAACCACGACGTTAGCCTGTGCACAATTTCAATTTTGGAGTCCGTAGTTTTGATTTTGTGTCCAAGGTCGAGTCGTGTTGCTGGTTTAGATTGTGTTTTTGTTCTTAGTTGTGTTCCATCTCCGCTGCATCTCATACATCTAGATCATCTTTGAGTCCTAGTCGAGTTAGGGTTCGTCGTTGTCGCTGTTTTGTTAGGGTTGCCCTCAAACCCTAATCCGCCACCCTACACCATCCATACTGTCACCCCTCACTATATAGCCGCCACCACCGATGTTTTCCATCCTTCTCCACTGCATAAAACATCCTTGTTTCCGAAGAGGTACCGCAAGAAAACCCTAATTCAGACCCCTGCAGTAAAATGGGCGTAACTTTTCGCTCGTAACTCAAAATAGGGCAAAAATATACATTTCAGAAATCTATAGAAAACTTATTTTTGCGAAAATCGGCCGAGAAGACCGAGATATCGGGCCCCAAAGTTTCTGCACCCTTGTGTAAGACGTGTCTCTTCCCACAGTTTTTGCTCCACCGACCACGTCTTGTTTCCATTTGTCCTAAAATTTTGTGTGACACTTCCTGGTGCGTGTTTGAGTTAAAAAATATACTAGAAAAAAAAAGGTAAAAAAAAGAAGCAAAAAAAGTGTGCAAAAAAAAGAGAGTTCAAATCAGGAAGCAAAGTGTGCTTGTTTTGACGTGGTTCTGTGCTGGTATCTAGTCCTCCTTTCACACACCTTGGTTGCTTGTGTTTCCCTTTTTCCTTGCTTCCTACTACAGCTAGAACAAGGACACATTTACACCAGCAACTAGGCCAGTCTTTTGGACATTTATTCAGCATTACTATCTGTTACTGAATTGTGTACCACTAATACATGCATATAGCCTTCCTACAGCTCCACATATATTGTGTCCTGATCAGCATAGATTTAGGTCCTTGCAATCGCTTCATCACGCCCTCACGGTGTCATGAACCAGCCACCGGTTGTACCGTCCTTCGCTGTGTTGGTAAGAACCGGATAAGAACTTGGTAAGTTTGCTTGAGAGCGTGAGATCCCACCTAGTAGTTCCTAGGGCTCATAATACTTGTGCTTTATGTGTTTTCTCTTTTTGCTTTTCTGTACTAACCATGGCAGATGCAAAGAAGGGTGATAACAACGCTGAAATTAACATTGAAGATTGTGTCCTTCATTCAGAATTGAAGGTGATGTTAGATGAGATAAAGGCATCGATCGCTGAGGGTAACAAGAAGACAAACAAGACTCTCACCACCCTGACTCAAGTCTTGCTCACCCTCACCGAGAAGATGGAAGCCTTCGAGAAGCGCCATCCCCAGCCTACTGATGGAGCCGCCTCCGCCAACATAGGCGATGAGAACGACAACGACAACGACGGGGATGGTGGCAAAGAAGAATATTCTGAGAATGAATACCAGGAAGGGGAAACCGAGGAGCAGCGTCGACTACGTCACCGTCTTCGCCGCAACAGAATAGGTATGGAGGGTAAAAAGGGAGGTAACAATCGCGATGATGATCCCTTCACCAAGGTAAAATTCACCATCCCTCCTTTTTCTAGAGCTTATGATGCGAAAACTTATTTGGATTGAGAAATGACCGTTGAGCAAAAGTTTAATTCCCACCTAGTTCTTGAACAACATCAGGTTAGGCAAGCCACTAGTGAGTTTAAAGATTTTTCTATTATTTGGTGGACTGAATTAGGGACCCTTCGCTTACAGCCGGATACATGGGATAAATTAAAAGATGCTATGCGTGAACATTTTGTTCCTTCATCATATAAACATGACTTGCGTAAGAAACTACAACATTTAGAGCAGGGTGACATGTCCATTCAGGAATATTATGTTGAGTTACAAAAGGATATGATTCGTTGTGGGGTTAAAGAGGAAACTGAGGATAAAATTTGTCGTTTTTATGGTGGGTTACGGCGTGAAATTCAGGATATTGTTGATTATAAAGAATTCTCTATTGTCAATCGTTTGTTCCATCTTGCCATGTTAGCAGAAAAGGAGTTGCAGGGGCACCAAACCAGGAGCAGCAGGGGCACCGCCGGCACCACCTTCACGCCCCGAACATCAATAGGGCAAGCAAGGACAGCACCTTCTTCCACCTTTTGACCAGCTGCACCACCTCCTTCGATGGCCTCACAACCTGCATTGATCGCACCGTCCGCACGTGTTCTGGACAACAGTAAAGTGAAGCCGCCAATGCCCGCCAGAAGCTCCTCCTCTGTCGCTTCCACCGGCCGTACATCAACCGAGATTCGCTGCCACAAGTGCCAAGGTCTTGGCCACGTCCAGAGGGAGTGCCCCAGCAAACGGGCATACATTGCTACTAAAGACGGCAGCTACATTAGCGTCTCCGATGTCGAGGAGGACATCAACGACACTGAAGACACCCACGATGACAAAGATAATGATGGCACTACCTTTGGATCCGAGGACACTGCTGCATACAGGTCCATTATTGTCCAGCATGTTCTTAGTGCACAAATGGAGCAAGCCGAGCAGCAGCAGCACCACAACTTGTTCCAAATTTTCTTCGTCATCAACAACCGACGAGCGCGCGTGATTTTTGATTCCAGCAGCTACAATAATTTGGTGAGTACAGATTTGGTCCCCAAGCTTGGTTTGACCACACGTCCGCACCCACATCCGTACCATATTCAATGGTTGAATGATTCCGGCAAAGCTAAGGTAACACAAATAGTTCAGGTTCATTTTTCCATTTGTTCTTATGCTGATTTTGCCGATTGTGATGTGGTACCTACGCAAGCTTGCTCTCTTTTATTGGGTCATCCATGGGAATATGACACTGATGCACTTCACCATGGTAGAAGTAATAAATATACCTTCATGCATAAGGGAAAGAAAATTACACTTCTACCTTTAACCCCTGCTGAAATTGTTAAGTTTGATAGAGAGAGGTTTGCTAGTAATAATAAGACCGTTCAAGTTAAATCTGAAATTCAGCATGTCACAAACCAAATAAAATTGAAGAATCCTGTCTTGCTTGCTACAAAATGTGACCTTGCTGAAATCAATGATGCTGCTGCGTGCTATGCTTTTATATGCAAAGGTGCCTTGTTTTCTTTAGAAGATATTCACCATACTTTGCCTCCTGCGGTCACTAACCTTTTGCAGGAGTATGCGGATGTTTTTCCTGCCGAGATACCTCTAGGGCTGCCACCTATTCGAGGGATTGAGCACCAAATTGATTTGATACCTAGAGCGAGTTTGCCGAACCGAGCTGCTTATAGGACCAACCTTGAGGAGACTAAGGAAATTCAGTGACAAGTCCAAGATCTTTTGGACCGCGGGTATGTACGTGGGAGCCTTAGTCCATGAGCGGTTCCTGTTATTTTGGTTCCTAACAAAGATGGTAGTTGGCACATGTGCGTAGATTGTAGAGCCATTAACAACATTACCATAAGGTACTGTCATCCTATTCCTAGGTTGGACAACATGCTTGATGAATTAAGTGGTTCTATAATTTTTTCTAAGGTTGACTTGCGTAGTGGATACCAT
>JAMSGZ010000153.1:0-125000 GCA_030272315.1 Paspalum vaginatum | reverse complement strand
CGCTTCCTAGCCCCCGGCGCAGACGTCCCCGTCGCCCGTCGCCGCCGCCTTGACCAGGAGCCCTCCCCGTCGCTGTAGATCCATCACCGGACACCCTCCCCCTCTCTCTAGCTCCATCAGCAGTCCTCCTCCCTGTAGCTCTCCCACCGGTCACCCTTCCTCTAGATGTGGAATTTCATTCCTTCTCTGATGTCTCCCAGCGAGGGTAGTGTTGCTTGATGTCAGATCTGGCCTGATTTGGCTGAGTCTAGTGGTGGATTGCAGGGGCCACTAACTTGAATCGACGGTAAAATTTTCCTTGCTAGTCTTTGTTTTCCGATTCCCTTTAGAACAAAAATACTGCTAAATATGCACTTGATTTGCAGCGGGTTCAGAAGCAGGGCAGCTTGGTACCGAGAGCTTCTCCAAGTAGAATGGCCATCTGCTCAAGGTCATCACAAATGAGCTATCTTCTCATGCCTCCCTCCACGCAATAACAGTAGCCTATTGTGGTTTCCTGGTACAGTGTATATCCTATTTCTAACAAGGTACAATGTATATCCTGTTTCTTAAATGAGAGCTAACAACAGCAGCCCAAGGTGACCACTCTCTTTTAATCCTTTGGCTTTGCAACCCAAAGATGCTTTAGAAGCTTTGATTAATTTATCGTTCATATACGTATGTACTATGTATTCAATTGCTTAATGTTCATATATGCATGCCTTGTCACTAAAATAATTGTATGATTACTACTTGTGTGTACTTAAAAGTTGTCTTCTAATAGAAAGTGAACTAACAGTTGGGCCTTTTAGTTCCTTGATAGGGTTTGATATTTGTTCAAAGATTGAAACATAAGAAGTGGGGCTTTAATGGCTCTATGCCTCTGTTAGTTAAATGGGCTAATCTGTGAAAAATTACATAAAAATGCAGTGCCTCAACATGTATAATTTAACAAAGCAAATTTCTTTGCCATGCAGCTGTGGATGTCATTAAAGCTAAAATGTTTGTTTTGCCAGGCAGCCTTGTATTTCTTTAACCAAGATAATATTTGAAAGACAAGGGAGCCTCGAACTCCACAAGTCCATCAGGCAGGCATGCAGATAGGCAGGTGATATATGTACTGATATATGGTCTGCTGATTTTAGCTCATGTCTTTCTAGGGACTATCTTGATACTATGTGCTGTCTAGCTGTGCAATGTGATAAGTTCATAGATACAAATAATAGCCAGCGATGTGATTATCATTTTCTGATTATGTATCTTTGCAGGGATGGTGGAGCTCCAAAGCTGAGAAGGCCTAGATCTGAATATTTTAGCTACTTTAAAAAAAAAGCTAAGTAGTTTCAAAGTTGCTATAATGTCGTGGATTATAATTTGATTTGGTATATTTCAGTTACCAGCAAAAACAATTTCAGATAATTTTTTGATAATATGGTAATCTGTGACGTTACATTCTTGTCACTAGATATATTTAATGGTAGTGCAGTAATGGCCGTCCAATTGATTCATGACGGATTGATTTTGTTGATTTATGACTTTTCCAGTGAGACAAACAATGTATGACGCCCAATACATGACAAAATTTTGGTACGCCACGGATGCTTGGCTGTGATGTTTTTTCAACGTTGTGTGATGAAGGAGAACCGTCACGTATCAACAAAATACTTGTAGTGAGGGGAGATAGTAATAGTGAAGCACATTAGAGAAAATAAAAAAATAGCGACCAGTAATGTCGGAGTGCTGGGTGAAAATGCTGCCGCTGAACAGACCGAAAACGTCGCAGCGTGGGGAAAATGGATGGATAATCATGTTCTTTACTTTCCTTTTGTTTTACTAATTATAAAATTGCCTAAAATTCAGTGGTCCAGATTAATTGAAGTTTTACCTCTGAGGAGTAATTGGAGTACAATATCAAATTTTGGAACTAACAAAAAAAAACTTCTAACTTTTGGAATTTTAATGGATTTGGTCTCCATTGACATGCAACAGAGCCATGAGAGCTAATCAAAGCCTTGGCCATACTTGAAGCATTCATTCACAAATTAAGCTCGCTGACCATATATGTGGCCACCATGTCGGTCTATGTGTATCTGCATGCAAAGAGGGGAAGAAGATGTACCCATTTAGGCATGACGAATTTTGTGTGTGTAGGAAGCACCGCCAAATTGATTCAAGAAGCTCCAATTTTCTGTTACATCGTCTCTGCTCCTCCAGATGGATAGCAAGCAGCAACACCGATTTAGACTTCTAGATCATGCAAGAACTTACATGTCAGTAATCCATATGGCTAGCTAGCAACTACCTCCTCCCATTAATATATGACGAAAACATCTCATATATTAATATATTAATAACCAGAGGGAACATTATTTTTCTTAACAGAATTATGCACCGAAACCATGTCAAGCATATATAATTCAGAGGAGTTACCTCTGGCACCCGGCTTTCAATCAGTTGGTACAATAGCTGTTGACGTAGCTATCCCATGTCAGTGCCTCCACGTGAACGAATTTAATAATTATGTCTCCTTGGATCAAATGCGTGATAATCTGTACGGATATTTCTGAAGAAATTAATATAAAATGCAACAAAATAAGCACATATGCAACAAAGAGTAAGACTTCGGCGATCAGAAGGTAGCTGCGATGTGCATTATTCTAAGAAAATATCAGAAGCGGTGGTGCTATTACCTTCACCCTCTCCAAGAAAACTGGTGTGTGGTAAGGGAGAAGTGGATGAATGTCCAGACAAGGTTCAGGCAAGAGCTTTGGGCATTGCTAGCTTTCGCAGAAGAATGGTTCTTTGCTTGGGGTTGGAGAAAGAATAAAGATGGATGGAGCTGTTCTTCCAGATAACTAAAGTAGCTTGGCAAACGGCAAACCGTTCATTCACTCCGAATAGAAACCAGTCTCCGTTGTACAGATGATCTGTTTGGTTCAGAACAATTACACTTTAGTCAGAGGTGAAGGGGAAAAAAAGAAAAAGAAAAGAAAAGCTCAAGAAAATCGTCTATCTTTGTGTCCGGGGAAATTTTATAAGGAAAACCATTTCGCCAAAAAAAAAAACAAGGAAGTTAGAATGCTTCATGTTTCTATTAGACTAGCGTAGAAGTACGTGCTACGTGCACATGCTCAACCTAAAACGTTGAAAGAAAAGAAGGAACTGACGTGCGGGCAATTAAGAGGAAAAAAAGAAAGAAGAAATAAAGAATTAAATATAGGAGACACACTTAATTGATGTCTTTCCGTTTTCATTAAATACAAGACAAGGAAACTACCCCTGGTAGGTATGAGTACAAAACAAGTGAGAAAATAAAAGACTAAAGGATGGAAATATTTTTTTTCTATCAGTTTTAGTCTATTTTCAACCCTTTCCAATACTTTCCGATCTGTCCCAATATGAAGGATACATATGTTTTTATTGGATAAAAAATGGTATTGCGAAAACTCGCTCTTTTACAGTGTAGATTATCATTATCATTTAGTTTAACTCTCCTGCCCCTAGTGTTGTTTCTGTTTTAGCGCACTCTTTCTGATAAATTGGAGCCGCGGCAATTCTCTTGCCGGGATTTCAAAAAAAATATTCAGTTTAGCTCTCCTGTATGAGATTAGTTTCCTTCGTATTTAAGCCATTGTTTCGATGGATAGCCTTATCTGAAAGCTTCATTCACAGATAGAGATACGTCCAATATATATGTATTTAGAGCCCTTTGGCTGTGGGACCTTAGGTTCTACGAACTGCATGCTACTCCCTCCGTCCCAATTTATAGGTCGTTTGATTTTTTTTCGTCACCAAGTTAAATTACTCGTTTTATTCAAAGAAATCATAATTATCATTTATTTTTATTGTTATTTAGTTTACATATAATATGTTTTAATTATGACTTGAATTTTTTATACTTTCAGAAAACTTTTGAATAAAACGAGTTGGTCAAACTTGATGTCAAAAAAGTTAAACAACCTATAAATTGAGATAGAGGGAGTCTCATTTAAGTTTGTGTTGTAAGATGGTCATCATTTAGGTGGACACAATCATGGTCACAGTACATTCTCACTGCTTCAGGTTGTCATAGAGACTACAACAGAAAGTGCACTACATGCCAATTGCCAAGCAGTTCATTGCATCAAATTGTTGTGTAACAGGATACTACTTGAGCACGTGTCAAAAGAAATTGTTGCATGAAATGTTTGTTTCAGGAGTATTTAGCTGGTGAGTGGTGAGAAGGTGGTGAGAAGGTGGGCAAGATGGCATTCAAACACTGCTGACACCTATAACACCTCACCTACACACAGGGTTGGCTCAGTATGTATAACGTACTGGTGGGTGTGAAAGCAATAGTCATTCGTAACCTTGTCACTGCGGCTGTACTGCTTAGGTCGTTCCCACACCAACAGCTCAACCTAACCATCTGAGGTCACATCACTGGATCCCCAAGAAGCATCCACTGGAGCATGGCTCCGTATCTGCCGCAATTGACACGGCCCCTTGGAACTCAAAAGCGACGGACAGGGAAGCGTGAACCGTCGTTGTTTGGGCGACGAGTCTTTCAGGGTGGCGGCTAGGGACGCATGCATGAGCGGCACATCATGACCTTTGCTCTGGTCATAGCGAGAGCGAGGATTTGAAGAGGGCCATTGAATATCAATCTTGTTTGTATAACGTTAAAATATATACCGATAAAAAGGTGTTAGGATAGATAGAGTTACAAATATACCCCACTACGTCAAAAACACCCTATCTGAATAATTACCGCTTGCACACATTGAACATTCTAGCTATTGCACACGGATGAACGTGATAGCTACACAAACAAAGAATTAAAAACTTTAACTTTGGCCATGAGTGCTAATCAAAGACTTGGCCATACTTGAAGCATTCATTCACAAATTAAGCTCGCTGACCATATATGTGAGTACCATGTCGGTCTATGTGTATCTGCACTGCATGCATATAGGGGGAGAAGATGTACCAGTTTAGGCATGACAGATTTTCTGTGTGTAGGAAGATCCACCAAGTTAATTCAAGAAGCTCCAAATTTCTGTTACATCGTCCCTGCACTTCCAGAGGGATATCGACCAGCAACACCGAATAAGAATTCTAGCCGCTGCAAGAACTTAAATGTCATGATCCATATGGCTAGCTGGCTATTATGTTTTTGACAGAATTATACAAAGCCACAAAGCTGCGACGAACCAAATCAAGCACATTCAATTCAGAGGAGTTACCTCTAGTAGCCGGCTTTCAGTCGATCTGCTGGTATCGAATATCTGTTGACGTAGCTATCTATCCCATGTCAGCGCCTCGCTCCGCACAGGAACCAATTCAATACTGTAAGAGATTATGTCGCCTTGGATCTAAATGCGTAATAATCAGTATAGAATCAGAAGGTAGCTACGATGTACCATATGCTCAGAAAATGTCAGAAGCGGTCGTGCTATTACCTTCACCTTGGTTCTCCAACAAAACTGCTCGTGTGTGGTATGGTTAAGGCAGAAGTGGTTGTTGAATGTCGAAACTGTACTGGTGTGGGCCGAGCTTCAGGCAAGAGCTTCGGGCATTGCTAGCTTTTGCAGGAGACTGGTACTTTGCTTGGGGTAGGAGAAAGAATAAAGATGGTTGGAGTTGCACGTCTCGTCCAGCTAACTAAAGTAGCTATCTGCATACGGACCGTTGATATGCATGGCTGGCTCCAAAGTGAAACTAGCTAGTCCAGCGAAGATGAATTGTTTTTCTTTGAACGGTAACATGTTGGTCAATAATGGGAGCGAATTCTCTCACCTTTTGAAGTGCTTGTTCGATGGTATATTCTTTTTGGATCCATATGCACGATCATCCGTATAACTATTTTCTTTTGAGAAAATTCAGAAATAATGCAGCTAAAAATGCATGTGCAACAAAGTAAAATATATTAGTGTTAGAAAATATGTATTTTATAGATGTAAATAATTTCTAAAACAGATATTATATGAACTAGGATAAACCGCATATTGTAAAGAACAGCGTGTCCATATACCAGATTAAAAATAAGATCGTAGAACGTAGCAGATCAACCCGAAGAGCAGTTGCGTGATCGCTGCTCAAAAACTTGATTCGCCCCAACTTGTGTAGGCTTTAACAGAGCAAGGTTTTGGAAACACTGCTCTCCCCGCACGCCGTCGACACGCCGACGTTAGGGATGGAATAGCTTGAGGTCGCACAACACCGAGTAGAAGAGACCGTGCTCGCCAAAACCCTAGATAGATTTTCTCTCATGTGTGGAGGGGCGTAGGGGCCTAACGCCCCTTCTTATTTATAGACGAGCGGGCCTAGGATTACCTCACATGGAAGAAAGGAAACCAAATTGTCCACGATCTCATGATTTTATAGATTCGGTTCCAAACTTAATGCGCAAGACAACGTCGAATTTGATTAAAAGAATTGACAAAAATGAATGATGGAAAATTCGCCACTCACCATGTCACAAGTCACACAGATATTCACGTGAATACGCACGTGTGTGTGCGTGCAACTCTAGCTCCTCTCTCATTCTTCCATTCGAGGAAGGCCAAGAGGAATGCTATATAAGCAAACTTCATTCCCTCTCAACTTCCCATGCATAACTAAACATTGCCACCTTCCTTATATATGATGGGGCTTTGAGATTTAATTGATTTGCATTGCAAGTGTATGGACTAAGGACCATAAACTCCAACAATCCCCCACCAAATCTTGAAGGCACAATATACTCGACCCTTCAAATGTCCTCAAATGTTGATTAATATACAAGCATTACGATGGAGACCGTTAAGTTGCACATCCACCTAGACCCAAGAATTACACTAGCTCACAACTACTCAATGGACTACGCCTTGAATTGGCAGTTTTGCGCGAACTGGTCAAGAATCCGACTAATACTAAGCGACCCTTAGACTACCTCCGCAGATGGAGCTTATAAGTTATGCTCCTGTGTCTCTTCTATGAGCTCCTTAGAGACTTCCCACATCTACTAGACTCGACCAATAGTCAGCTCATATATAGGTGTGTTTGTACAAGAATATTCTATAAGACGGTATCTCACTGTTAAGCCTCCAAATACATTAAGACAAAAGTCAACCTGCCTAGAGACAATAGAATATTGTATCTTCATTGGAGAGGGTAAAATAATATATACTCTCCTAGCTACACATGTAGCTTGTTTACCTAAATCCTAATCCACGGGATCTCCGATCACAAAGGTTTGGGTTACCATCGTATGCAACTCAAGCGGGTCTCAAACCCATCACCTTCGATGCACTGTCTATCACATTTCTTGATAGACCTTTCGTAAACTAATCTGCCCAATTTTTGGATGTGTTTACATAATCTAGCTATTACTCCGGAGTATCAACTAGATTGTGTGTGTGTTTGCAAGAGACTATTATATGAAAAGTTACTCATAGAGTGGCGTTGATGGCACTTGAGCACGGCAAACTTTATACTGCAAGCGACAGTATTGTGTGTAGCTTTTCTCCAGGACGAGTATCATGGGTTTTGTCAATCCAAGAAATTAACTAATTGAGAACTAATTAACAAGAGTTTAAGATAAAACAAAGATATTAGAAGCTATCTAATCTATCTCTAATCTATGTCTAATCTACCTCTAATTTATGTCAGAGTTAGATGATAAGCAACTAGAACATAATTAGAACATCCGAATAGGAGGAACTAAACAGAGTCTAATAAAGCTCTAATTGGATCCAAAACAAGCATGATAGGAACAACCGAAAGATTAGAGCATTCGAGATAACTAGCAGCTCAAGGCAGATATAAGCATGATCAAGCCTGCTCCTCGTAGCATAATTAAACCAAGATCATTAACCAAACCTCCTCAATCGAGCTTAACCTTTCCCTCGAACCACTTGTCACATAAGTCAGGATAATCGACGAGAAGCTCTCATAAGTCATACACTTACGCATAGTCTAATAACATAATAAACATAACTAGACTTCTAATCACTATGATCACAAGAACTAGCTACACAACCATATTATTAGTAAGCAAGATCAAAGACCAAAATCGCTAAAAGAACATACCCTTAAGAACATGATCTAATTAACATGCATCTAGACCTAAAGTTAATTAGAGCTAGAACAAGCATAATTAGAACAAGAAGATGATAATTAGACAAGATCAATGCTTCATTAATAAATTGTAACATACTTATAACCATAGCCATAGATCTTGATGATACAATTAGACCTCTGGAGCTAGGTAATTAGAGAGACATGCAAGGCCTCTAATCACCTCTAGAAACCAGAAGAACCTCTAATCCCTAGCCTAGAACTCGACCCTCAACTCTGCTCTGATGGATGTCCCTCTTCTCTACATCTTCTCGCCTTGATAATGAATTGGATGCCCGACCTTGGGGCCTAGCGTCGCTATTTATACCCAGGGGAAGGTGGTGTAAAAAGGAAATCGCGAACCGACAAAAAAAGACCCAGGGTCGGCCGACTTAGGGGGGGTTGGGTTGGCTGACCCATTGCCTTTTTGGCTCTTCTCATGCTCATATTTTCTGACGTCAGTTGTTACTTGATTTGATGAATAAATGGCCACTGCATGTGGGCCCTAGGTCTCTGGAATCTTCGGTGTAAGTCGGTTTGTGCCAAATCTTCCATGTTTGAACATATATTCATGAATTCCCGAGATTCTTTGGCAAAACGCTTCCACATCTTTCCTTATAATGTTGAATCAAAGCATATCCCCGAAGATCTCCTCCAGAAGCTTCAAGAAGGGGGTAGCTCGGCCGACCCAGGGGGGCTAGGGTCGGCCGACCCAAACTATTTTGAGGGGTTTTGGGCTTCATATTTCTCTGGGCTCTTCTTCTCCCGAGGTGGATCAATTGTGAATATGCAAAAATAGGCCTTAAAACATGCAATTATAGTGCAATTATCGGTGATAAATGTTAGTGAAAGACATAGTTGATGCTCTTATTTAATGAAAAATCATGTAAAATGATGCAATTATTTCGTCAATATAGAGCGTCACCAACACCCCTACTCTTTAAACCTTGCTCGTCCTCGAGTAAGTCAAGAATCAGCGTTGCCCTACATTAACTTTTTCAAGCCTTAATCTTAATCAATCAAACTAACTAGCTCTCTCAAAATTTTAGTGTAAACCAGCAAATCATGAAAAAAAAAGATATTCAACTAAGTTCATCCACAACAAAAAGAATTAGCAAGAGTTCAAATTTATCAATGACACATCTCCTCATTTTAGAGATAAATTCTTGCAAAGCCAAAGGAACACACTCGACTCTCCGGTCTCTCAGTATCTAAATGCTATTCAATAAATATATAATAAAAGGTGGAAGCTTATTTGGAGCTTGGTATGAATTGAAATCAAAATTTATTCTCAAAAAATTGTCAAACCAAGAAAGAAATTTGCTGGTTTTACTGAGACTTGTCAAAAAGGTCATGGAATAAAATAATGTTTGAGAAAAAGGATGGAACACACACAATTAGAAGAGTGGACATGTGCAAGTGTCAATGGATGATCTCAAGGCACAAATGAAGTTCTTGCTATCGGATTGCACATGGTTGGAAAATTTCTGAAGTATTTATAAACAGGATATCCCTCACTAATACTTAAAATAATAAGAGATTATTGAGGAGCTTTCTTTTTTTTCTCTTTTTTTTTATTTATATGGTGACCACATAATCTTTTTCTTTTTCTTTTTTTCTTTTTCTTTTTTTTTTTGTTTTGCTTTTGCCTCCTCAAAAATCTCTCTCTATATATAAAAAAAATCACATAATGTATACATATTTTTTTAATATGGCAGCTCTTCTTTCCCACTTTTGAATAATACTCACCCTCGCTCTTAGTATATATCTCTAAAATAATTAACTTAGAGGATAGAGCTGTCTAATAAAATAAATTTTTTAACCTTTTTATACTCCACAAATAAAAAAAAGGTTGTGATCAAGGAGGATAAAAAAAGATAATCTTGGTTTAAGGATGGATATCCATCGAAGTTTGTAATCTCTCCAATGTAGAGAGACACAATGCATGGACAGAAGAGCTAGCAAAGAATAGATACGCAAAGGAATGACCAGCTTCTAAGTCTCATACCCTGGATCACAGTCTCGATTCAACTCATTTGAACAACAAATCTGATAAATTTAAGGTTTAAAAATATATGGCTCTGGTAGGTATGGCTATTGCAAGATAATCTTATAAAATTGATCATGGCATTTATAAGCAATAAAAATAAACAAGGAGATGATGATGATAAAGATTAAACCTTACAAAAAATAAATCATATGGGTCTTTATAAACGATCATAATCAATCACAAATTTACTGGCTAGTTCAATTAAATATGTATTATGAGAGCCTGCTAATTTGACTAATCAAAATCAAAGCATGATAAAGATAAAGCGGCAACTTTCATCATTTTCTTTAAAGCATTGTTATCATTAATTAATTAAGCATAGACCATGGTTATAGCATTAATCACACTATAAATCTAAACTAACACACTAAAAACAAGAGAAAAACAAAGGAAACGCCAAATTGATAGATATAGCTAATAATTGCAGAATTCAAAATGAAAAGAGAAGGTATTAGAAAAATGTTACCGAATATTTCTTCAATTTCCTTGTCATTAAATAATTTTCTGTAAAACAATTCAAGTGCACATATTACTCTCGAGGTAACGGTCGAGAGTAGAAGCAATTTACCATAATCCAAAAATATTCCCAATGACTCTTAACTTGTGGCCTAGTTTATATTAATAAAAGAAAAACAAAAACCTAATGGGTGTATACAAGTGTAAATGTGTAATTATGCAAGAGATAAGCATATAAACAAAGACAATGATCAAATCAAGTTCTAAACACCATGTTTACAACATGATTGCTAAGTCTCTCTATAGCCATAAAGATTAATAAACCAAAGTTAAAACACTATGTTTTCTCAAGGTTATTAACTTATAATAGCACAAGAAATAAAAAGCACATTGCAAAGCTTATAAACTAATCAAATGAAATTATGGATAACTAACAAGGTTAATTAACTTCATCATGATGATCAACAATTTAATCTAAACACCATGCTTACACAAAACTGCTAAGAAAAAACGCTGATTAAGCATTTAACATAAACATAAAAGGCTTATATCATGAAGTGAATTAATCAACCAAGCCAATTAAAATGCAAACATGCAATTTAATCTAAATGTAACAGGGTGGTTTATGCAAAATGCAAGGCGGAAAACATAATTTAAAGTGATGTGATGGTGATTATCTAAAACAAAAGTCAAACTAAGTGAACTAGCCACAAGCTAAAGATTCAAAGGGTGGTGTGATGCTTCCCATTTCTTTATTAAAAGACTCTAAGACTCTTAACACTAAAAAGAACAACGGGTTGCCTCCCGAAAATCGCTTTATTTTAAGTCATATAGCTAGACTTATCACTTACCTCCGTTGAAGTGAAGCCATGGTCCTTTGAGTAAGAATCTAAAGTATCCATGCAGCTTGATAACTTGATTGTGCAGCTTCATCGTATCTTGATCATAGCATCACCTGTATGCACAGTCCTCTGCTTGTGTGTTCATGTGCCAATGTCTTTGAAGCTCCTTACAACTAAACTTGATCATGTAAATCCCATGGAAGCATTGCCCAAGATTTGTTCATTGTTGTTGTCATCATCTTCCTTAAGTAGACATCGCCATAATACAAAAGTTGTTTCACATGTATTTGTCTACAAGTTTGGTACAGTGAGTTTTGTCTAGATAACATCAGAATTACAGGCATAGTGACAAGTTTAAAGGTCTATTCTAGAAAAACTGAATTTATTTGAATCAAACTACTTAATCTACTCATGCACTCAAAATGAAATGTTCATGAAATTATGCAAATGAGTCAATGATGCTGATATAATGCTCTTGAGATACCAGAGGCATCACAGTCATCATTTAGGTGGACACAATCACAGTCACGGTACATTCTCACTACTTCAGGTTATCATGGAGACTACAACAGAAAGTGTAGTGTATGCCAATTATTGCCAAGTAGTTCATTGTGTCACAGTGTTTTGTAATATGATACTACTTGCGCACAAGTGCAGGTCCATGTTAAAAAATGTTCATGAAATGTTTGTTTCATGATGGTGAGTGGTGAGGAGGTGGGCAAGATGGCAAGTAAACACTACTAACACGGTAACACCTCTCACCTCACCTACGTAGTAATGGGTGTGAAAGCAATAGTCATTGGTAACTTTGTCACTACGGTTGTGCTGCTTGGTCGTTCCCGTTTCCCAACAGCTCAACCTCTAAGCATCTGAGGTCACATCATTGGATCCACAAGAAGCATCCAATGAAGCACCACGCCCTTCGTGTTCCACTATATATCAGCTGCCATCAACACGCCCCCTTGTAACGCAAAACTGACCGGATGAAGCAACCATGGCACCGATACGGAAGGGGGAGCCATTGTCCTTCAGGCGATGAGTCTTTCAAGGTGGCGGCTAGGGACACATGCATGAGTGGCACATCATGACCTATGCTCTGGTCATAGCGATTAGCGTGAGCGAGGAGTTGAAGAGGGCCATCAAATATCAATCGTGTTTGTATAATGTCATTAAGATATATACAGATAAAAAAGTGTTAGGATAGATAGAGTTACTAATATACCCCACTATGTCAATACCACCTTATCAGTGACGGCTCTCAACTACATTAGTGATGGCTTATTTTCAAGTCACAGTTTTAGGTAACTCTGACGTGAAAATTACCATCACTAATTACCTTTATCATATACCTGTTTTCACAAACACACGCCATTAATTGTCGACCCCAGTGACGTGCTTTCATGAAAATGGGTCACTGATTGTTGACCTAGTGACGTGCTTTCACAAAAAATGTGTCAGCGATTGCGCTCACCAATGACATGTTTTTTCAAAATGCATCCTTATTAGTTGCCTTCATCGGTGACGTGGTTTCATCAAATGCGTCACTTGTTGCCCCATGTGTGACGTGTTTTTTGTCAACTGGAGTCACTAATATTAAATTGCGAAAACAAAAAAAATAAAAATGGAAAGGTAAATTGATATCATATTTATAAAATATCTTAATTACATATATATAGCAATTTACACATGATAGGACTTTTTCTCTCAGTTCTTTACAAAATTTCACACATACATAGATATTTAACACACTACTTTGTGCTATGATCCTAATATAGAATAAGTTTCACCAAAGCATCTTTCCTACTTTCTTTAGTACTGTTGGTACACAACAATCCCATCATTTATAGTTGAAATCATAAAGTAACAAAGAAGTAACTATCAAGTCTGCATAACGTTCATCACATAAAACTAAGAGGTTGCAACCCTGTGAGAATTAAAAAAACAAGAACCATATATTTAGCACATATCTATGCCTAGTTCATATACTTGGTTACACTTCATACTGAAGACACAACAGTTTCCATTTATTTCTAATAACCTATTCTAGTGAACTTCAGTGGAACTGTTTCCTCTCTCAGAAATATTCTTTAGAATGATTTATGATGTAAAAAATATCCTAGTCAGCGACTCAGTGGTTGGATGCTTTTGGTCATGCTTCAGGTCTCCGAACTAATTTCGCTAAAAGCTCAATGTCTCCTATTAACTGTACATATGCTGATTTTTTTGATCCTTACTGAGCTCATGGATTGTGAAATCAGGGATTTTCCTTGCAACTATCTTGGAATTCCTCTCACAATTCAGAAACCGACCAAGACTGCATTGATAGATAAAATAGCAGCTAATCTCTCTAAATGGAAGGCTTCTCTCCTGAGCCGAGCTGGACGGCTTGTAGTGGTCCGTGACATTTTTACAGCCATCCATATCCATCTTATGATTGCTCTATATGTCCCCAAGTGGATCATTAGAGCAATTGATAAACTTTGATGGGGTTTCTTATGGGCAGGTCAACAAAATTCTGAATTGCCTTGTCACTTGGGAAAAGGTTCAAAGGCCATTGCAATATGGTGGGCTCGGGATACTCAATCTTGGAACAATTGGTTGGGCCTTATGCATCCGATGGCTTTGGTAAAAAAAAAAGGATTCTTCTCAACATTGGGAAGGGCTGCCAATTCAGGTACCTCGCAATGCCCAAGCTCTCTTTGATGTCGCCATGGAAACAAAGGTTTGGAATGATGAGGATACTAAATTTTGGACTGATCGGTGGATGCATGGTTGCACAGTTGGTGAGCTGGACCCTAATCTTATATAGTTTATTTCTAAACATGCAAAAAGGCAGCGCACTGTGTTTCAAGCTTTGAACAACAGAAGATGGGTTGCTGTCATCCAGGGTGCCCTCACAGTCCAAGTGATTGTCGAATATCTGAAATGATGGGAACTGTCGATAACTTTACCTTGCAGCCATTTGTATCTGACCAGCACACTTGGAAGCTTACCAATTCAGGGTTGTACACTCGTAAGTATGCATATAATGCTTTCTTCCTTGGATCTGCTAAGTTTGCAACTTGGAAGAGGATTTGGAAATCTTGGGCCCCACTTCGGTGCAAGTTCTTCTTATGGTTGGCAGACAAGAATAGATGTTGGATGGTGGACCTCTTGTTGAAACATGGACTGCCGCGTCCTAGTGTTTGTCTCCTTTGTGGCCAGGAAGAGGAGTCAATTCAGCACATTATAGTGCCATGCGTCTTCTCCCAGGAGATTTGGACCAAAATCCTCCTTTGTGTTGGACTGCAGGTCGTTGCCCCCTAACCTGATGTGAGAGTCTTTTCATCTTGGTGGTGTTTAGCCGTGCCAAAATAGAAAAGGAAATGGTTTAACTCTCTAGTCAATTTTGTTGCTTGGACTCTTTAGATGCATAGGAACCGAATTTTATGTTCATTTTCTTCAAAGTGTATTATACCAATGTTGTTTTGTGTTTCAATACCTACAACTCTCATATATAAAGTTTTGCATGATAAGGACTTTTGTTTCAATGATATTTGAATTTACCATTCGGGTCAAGATTCAACAGATTTCACAATTTTACAGAAAATGCCCCAAAACCATATTCAAACCTTTATGCATGTCACACAAAATACAAAAGTTGTTTCTCATGTATTCGTCTACAAGTTTGGTATAGTGAGTTATGTCTAGATCACATCAGAATTACAAGCATGGTGACAAGTTTAAAGGGCTATTCAAGAAAAACTGAATTTATTTGAATCAAATTACTTAATCTACTCAGCACTCGACATGAAATGATGCAAATGAGTCAACGATGCTGATGTAATGCTCTTGAGATCTAGGGGCATCACAGCCCACCCCCCTTAAATAAATCTCGTCCTGAGATTTGAGATGTGATGTGGGTGGTTAAGTTAAGAAGAGAGAAGAAAGTGCATTGTGTGTGAATTTCAAATTTAATTTGAAAGTAAGGCTGTTGTGACATACCCATTTTGAGTAGACGGAAGAAAACTAGGATATCTGTTGCGCAAATAATCTTCTTGTTCCCAAGTTGCCTCTTCTTTGGTGTGATTAATCCATTGAACCTTATAAAAGTTGATAGCTCTTTGGAGTGTTGCTCTTTGCTTTTGGTCTAGTATTTTGAGGGGGTGTTCTTGATAGGTAAGATCAGGCTCAATCTGAATATGAGATGCATCAATCACTTCTTCTAGCACCAGCAAACACTTCTTGAGTTGTGAGACATGGAAGATGTCATGTACAGCGGCAAGGTTTGGTGGTAGTTTTAATCGGTAAGCCACTGGTCCACATCTTTCGGTGATTTTAAAGGGTCCAACATATCATGGTGCTAGCTTTCCTTTCACTCCGAACTAATGTACCCCTTTCATTGGGGAAACCCGAAGGTACACATGATCACCTTTCTCGAATGCCAACGGCCTTCTCCTCTTATCTGAGTAACTCTATTGCCTGGATTGTGCTCTCTTCAAGTTGCTTTGGATGAACTTTACTTGCTCTTCAGCATTCTTCACAAGATCAAGGCCAAAGACCACACATTCTCTTGGTTCAGACTACTTCGGTGGTGTTCTACACCATCTACCATACAAGGCCTCGAAATGAGCCATTTCTAAGCTCTTCTGGTAGTTGTTGTTGTAATCAAACTCTACTAAGGGTAAACACTCATCCCATTTGGTGGAGTATGTTACGGCGCAGGCTCTCAACATATCTTCTAGGATCTGATTTACTCTCTCAACTTGACCACTTGTTTGAGGATGGTATGCTGAACTCTGTATCAAAGTGGTGCCAAGAGTGGTATGCAAATGCTGCTAGAACTGAGACACAAACAGTGAGCCTCGATCTGAAGTAATGGTCTGTGATACCCCATGCAAGGAGACGATTCGGGATACATAGATCTCGGCATATGTCTTTGCATGATATATTGTCTTTACTGGAACGAAATGAGCTAACTTTATGAACCGATTGATGAACACCCAAATGGAGTCATATCCCTTCTAAGTGCGAGGCAAACCCACAATGAAATCTATGTGTACATCCTCCCAATTCCAAGCTGGAACCTTCAGTGGTTGAAGCATACCGACAAACTTTAGGTGATCAACTTTCACTCTTTGGCATACATCACATTTGGGCACATACTTGGCGATCTCTCGTTTCATACGAGTCCATCAAAACTTTTGCTTCAGTTCTTGGTACATTTTGTTGCTCCTAGGGTGCATAGTGAACATACAAGTGTGAGCCTCATCAAGAATTTTCTTCCTCAACTCCATGTCCTTTGGAACCACTAAACGATTATTGAACCATAGGACTCCTTCTTCATCTAGCTTGAAACAAGCCTTCTTCTTTTCATTGATGCCATCCCGAATGTGTGCCATGCCCTTATCTTTCTTTTGTGCTCTATGATTTGCTCTTTTATGGTTGGTTCAAGGATGCGATAGTAAAGTTCAGCTTGCTGCATTGTTGCTGTTTCTATCTCCCTAATTTCACAACATAGCGCTCTCACTGTTGGATGAGCCTCAATGAAGTTGCAATGAGCTTTATGGCTTAATGCATCTGCTACCACATTAGCTTTCCCAGGGTGATAGTGGATGTGAGAAACATCGCCCTAAAAGGTAGAGGTTTCAGTGATTAATGACAACTAAATAATGTTTCTAATGAGTTCATGACATGAAGGACACATATTATATATTGTGCTCATTGGTTGATGAAAAGAGGCCCCTAATTTCAAATCTCCTAATGGACGATTTTGGTTTTGAAGCTCTAGCATGAAGATAAAGGACAAAATATTCCTAAGTGCCACAAAGTTGAAAGAAGGGCGCTTAGGGTTTGCTTTGCTAGTTCCTAGACAGCTGTACTATCAAGAGGGGCCAAGGTGAGTTGCTTGAAACATTTCCTTTGATTAGTTCTACCAAATCTCAAGTGCATCTAAGTCCTAAAGCTCATCCACTAAAATGTGCTCACAAATACTCACTTTAACTTAAATATATCAAAGGAACTCTCTCGAATCAATTCCGTATCGTTTCTTTTCAAAATCAGCGATAAACTGAAGTTTTTGTACGCACTGGACCGTCCGATACGTTATACGTGCTGTAGTCTATATCGCCCGGCTCCTATGTGCTTTGTGCGCACCGGACCGTCCGGTGTCTCACCACCGGACCGTTCGGTGCATACACTGGACGATATAGACAGGGGGAGTGTCCAGGCCATCCCTATGCGCTGTGTGCGCATCAGACCATTTGGTGGTTCACCACCGGGCCATCCGGTGCACCACTGGACATTCTAGACAGGGAGGTTGTTTTCAATCGTGTCCAAGGCCTTTGTACGCACCGGACCGTCTGGTGGTCGATGCAAGTCTTGGCAAGTTTTTTCTAGGGTTCGAATTTAGTACGCACCGGACCGTCCGGTGGTCTCACCACCGAACCATCCGGTGGTCGCGCAGAAAGCGTTTTTCAATAGTAACCGCTAGATTTTGAGCTGGCCTCTATATAAAGGAACCCCCTCCCTCCTTTTACCACCTTTGCGACCAGGCATCATTCTCATTCACCCAAAGGTCACTTGAGCACCACATTTCACACATTCTAAGAGCTTTAGGTCAAGAGACTTGAGAGGAAGAGAACTTCTTGAGGGAAGTTGAATTCAAGTGAAGACCAAGGCTTGTTACTCTTTGTGATCGCGATCACCTAGACAGCTTGCGAGTCATGCCTTCTGCGAGCTTCTGGGAGATTGTGGAAGAAGCGGGAGAAGGCCTTTGCGAAGGCATTGTGAGCGGTTTGGAGCCCACCGTTCTGGAGTCGAGAAGGGCATCCTAAAGAGAGCACTTGGTCCGCGGATCAAGGGGTTGTTTGACCTTTGCGAAGGTCACCTTGCCATCCTCTTACCTTGCGAGGGAGAGGCCGTAGCTCCTTGTGTGCTACGCGTGAGCAAGGCCTTGCAAGGGGTGCCAAACGAGGATTAGGCCAATGTCGTGACTCCTCGATACCTCAGCAAAAAAGATCATCGTGTCATCTCTTCCACTTACATTCCGCATTTCCTTTCATGCAATTTACCTTCTGCAATTTACATTCTTAGAATTGCATGTTTGGCTATAGGTTGCAATCCTTTTGCTATCGTGTAGAACTCTAGTCACACTTAGTTAGGCACTGGGGTGAATTGGGACATGTTCAATAGGGTTTAATTTTAAGTTTCGAAATTAGAAGTCCAATTCACCCCTCCTCCTCTTGGACATCTTGATCCTTTCAGTGGACTTCCAAATCATAGTCCTTGATCAATTCTAACCAACGATGTTGTCTCATATTTATTTCTAGTTGTGTGAAAATATATTTCTGGCTCTTGTGATCGGTGTCTATGTGGCAAGTGTTGCCCAACAAATAATGCCTCCATTTCTTCAGTGCATGAACAACTGCAAGCAACTCAAGATCATGAGTTGGATAGTTTATCTCATGTTTCCTTAGTTGGCAGGATGCATAGGCAATCAGTCTTCCTTCTTGCATTAGAACACAACCGATGCCACTACCAGAGGCATCACAATACACATCACATGGCTTGGTGATGTTTGGTTGAGTAAGAACATGTGCTGAAGTTAGGAGTTTCTTCAACGTTTGAAATGCCTCTTCGCATTTTGGGTTCCATACAACCTTTGCATTTTTCTGGGTCAATGCTGTCACTGGATTTGCAATTTTGGAGAAGTCCTTAATGAAGCGGCGGTAGTAACCCATTAAACCAAGAAAAACTCCATATCCTGTCGGTGGTTATTTCCAATTTAGCACATCTTCCACCTTGCTGGGATCAACAGCCAATCCCTTTGCAGACAAGATATGGCCTAGGAATGCCACTTCCTTTAGCCAAAAAGCACGCTCGCTGAACTTGGCATATAGTTTATGTTCTCTAAGTCGAGATAGCACTATTCGCAAATGTTCTTCATGCTCTTTCTCATTCTTGGAATAAACTAATACGTCATCAATGAAGACTATCATGAATTTGTCAACTCATTCATGAACACTGAGTTCATCATGGACATGAAGAAAGCAGGTGCATTAGTCAATCCGAAGGACATGACAAGATATTCACAAAGCCCATATCGCGTTGAGAAAGCGGTCTTTGGTATGTCTCCCTCTTGGATCTTGATTTGATGGTACCCGGATCTAAGATTAATCTTGGAGAAAACTGAGACTCCCCCAAGTTGATCAAACAAGATATCAATGTGTGACAGTGGGTACTTGTTCTTGACGGTGACAGCATTCAAGGGTCGTTAGTTCACACACAATCTCTTACCACCATTATCTTTCTTCTCAACAAAGAGAGTGGGGCAACCCATGGTGATGAGCTTGGGCAAATAAACCATTTGTCAAGTTGTTCTTGTAGTTACACTTTCAGTTCTTTTAACTCATCGGGTGCCATTATATATAGTATCCTGGAGACGGGTGCTGTGCCAGGTACATGCTCAATGGAAAACTCAACATCCCTATCTAGTGGGAGTCCCGAAAGCTCTTCCGAAAACGCATCTGATTGTCACAAGCTACCGGTATCTTTGCAAGTGCTTGAGCCTCAACTTGAGTTTCTGCCACATTGACTGTGTGAGACACGTGCTTATGAAGTGACACATGAATAGACACGTCAATCCCATTGATTGGGTGTAACTGAACTGTTCTATGCTCAGCATCAATTATTGCGTTGTGTTACTTTAACCACTTCATCCCAAGAACAATATCAATCCCTAATCGTGGGAATACCAAAGAACCGATGAACAAACTTTGCTTCCCTACTTGCATACGCAAGCCCCTCATTGTGTGATTTGTATCTATAGACGATCCAGCAACCATAATATGGTATTTTTGTTTCAACTCAAAAATTTCGTAACATATGCTTTGCTGATGAAGGTCAAAATGCTCCAGAATACAAAAGCAACAACAGTAGGATCGTCGTTGACCAGACACTACATGAAAAATGAATTTCTTCCGGCCCTGGCCTCTTACTTGATCTCCCCCTCCGTCATTTGTGCCCCGACACAAACCCTAGTGGCCGCCGCCAATGACACATCCCAGAGCACCGTCCTCAACTTGGATGCCCCCTGGTCTCCTCAAGCGTCGATGCCGGCCCGCCTCCCACGCGGCGAGGAGAGGGAGGCGAGGAAGGCGGCAGATCCGCGGAGGACGAGGCCACCGGCAGTGGGACGGGAGGGCGGGGGAGCTGGACGAGAAGGCAGGCGCTGGAGGACCCCGCCGGCAGATCCAGCCTCGGCGCCGCCGGAGCGTGGAGGAGGAGAGGCCGGCCATCGGCACTGGAGCAGGTTGGGGGAGCTGCGCCGTGCGGGTGCCGACGTCCCCGAGGACGGCAGCAGAGAGGAGAGGGCAGCGCCCGGTGCAGATCCAGGCCTTGTCTCCCGCCGGCCCCGTGTCCAGCGTGCATCGTCTCCAGCGAGTGCCGCCACCGCCTGGCGACACCACCTGCTGACCCCGCCTCTACCGCCCGGTGACCCCACACCCCAGTCCCCGCGTCGACCGCCTCGGCTCCTCGTAGCTGCTCATGCCTGCAGCTGGCCAGCGGGTACTATGCACACCCTTTCTAAAGTTCAGTTTGCTGCTAGTTTGGGAGCCATCTAGTATGTATATGGGTATGTACGCTGCAGGTTTTGGATAGGATGGATCCATCAATCCATGGTCAAGAAGCATGCATACATGCAGCTGATATAGCTGTGCTTAGATTATCCAGTGTTTCCTGTTTGGTACTAACGTGGTGACAATTTGAGTGCACATGGTTTTACATGGATTGGCATTTTGATCATGATAAGTTGATAAGTAACTTTTAACTAGCCTCAACAGAAGTTAAAAATCCTGTCAAAGGCCAAGTTCATCAATTGAGATATTTGTTTTCAACTGACCAATTGAGATATTTGGAATGAAGCTGCTGCCTCTAACTATATATGCCATGTTTGACTGAAGTGTATAGTACTGGAGTATGTGGCCAAGTAGACGTCTAATTTTTCATAATGTGTGCAGTGGCTCACTTTAGGGACTGTATGGTGTTTTTCTGGCTTAATCCTGCACACTTTTCTCACTTTCTCTGTTTTTACTGAGCTGCATATATTGCTTTGTTGCATATATATGTGTATCTTTAGTCACTGTTAGTCACTCTTTTAGAAAAAAAAACTTTGCTTATTTTATTTGCTGAACAACTCTTATTCATGATTAATGATATATGTAGGCTTAGCCACTGTTGTACATAGCAGTGTACCTCCAAAATGTGAAGTTCAATTAACCTTGCAGTATTTTAGACAAGATAATTTTGCTTGGTTAATTATCACTTGCATGATGATTGATTCCAAAATCGTGACCAGTCCAAACAACCATATCTGAGTTATTTACATCCTTTGATGATGATCTACATGCTTTATAATATCCATACATATAATTACTGCAGTATCACTCTGTTACTTATTTGCATACATATCCTTACATATAATATCTTATTGCATTACTAGTATTTGTCAAGAAGCATGACTTGTGCTTTATTTAATATCTCTTAACCCTAACAGTGGCTATGTTTTCTTGACTATGACAGCAGTTACCAAATCCTTGAAGAGGAACAAACTGAGAAGCTTGGAAAATTCAGTTGGGAATCCATTATCATGTTACTATTTCAATATTTCCACACAATCATCAGCTTATACAGAGAATTATTATCAGTTCAATTCAGTTTATAACATATTTTGATTGATTGTTGGAGTGTTGCATGTGGCAGTGTGCTGGTGCAAGAGCAAGCTTGGTTGGTTAAGATAAATTATTGCATGGTGGACAGTTGAATCATGACCCATTCAGGTATGTGTCTTAAGATAAATTTTAACCCATGCTGAAAATCTTAAGATAAATACATTGCTTATTGCTGATATTTCTTATTTAAAAACTTGGAAGTATGTTCTCTTGTTACATAGAAATTTTCATGTGCGCCATCCTATCTGTATATCACAGATTTGCATCACCAAGCAACCATCCATGTTAATTGCATATAGAACTTATTTTCCTACAATGAAGTTCTCTAATCTCTTCCTGTTTATACTTGTAGAGGTGAATCGATGAATTTTCTACAATGAAGGTTCTCTAATCTCTTCTTGTTTATACTTGTAGAGGTGAAGTTGTGATTGTGAACTCTTGAATGCCATCAGTAGCTTAGTACTAGTACCTTTTAGGCCTGTCTCTACATATGGCTTAGGTAATGCTTCAGTGCATGTCACATTGCGGCGTTTAGCCGTTTAGTATAGATTGCATCAGAGCAAAAGCCTGACTAGTGTGATGTCTGAGAGCACATAATAACCAATAATTATCCATGTTTGTGTTTTTAAATGTAGACTTGTATATTTCATATTAGGTGAATTGGATTTTGGGTATCTTCAGCCCTTCAACTCCATTTTAGTTTACTTGATTTGGACTGTTGGTAAACTGCAGATAATAAGGACGGGTTGTGACTGTCCCTAGATCTGCTACAGTTTATTAGGATAATAACTACAAATTCGATGCTTTGATTTGTACCAATTTGGAACCTTTGCAACTAGCCACCACATATGCAGCTGAATAGTTACATGTTCTGCTAGATCTTCAGGGATATTGTGCTCTATGCAAAACAAATATAGCTTGTCATGTCTTTCTGTAGGATTATCTCTGTCCTTTTTCAAACTGAAAGTTGAAGTAGGATTAAGTCTCTTCCCACATGATTTATTCCTTTGCATGTGATTAGCAGCCCTCTGACAGCTGTCTCTCCTCTTCCTCCCATGGTGAGTAGCAGTTCGCTCTCTTCCCCTATCCCAAGATTTGGTTTTCCTCCTCTGTGGTTGATTGCAGTATGATATGATTTGTTGTAGGTTAATTGTGTTCGAATTGTTGTCTGAATTGATTAAGGTGTTGTGGAGAATACCTTTTATTTTAGTTGACAACAAGTTTAGGTATTACTTATTAGTTGGACTTCATTGTGAGGTAAGCTAGACCGCTAGATGAATTATTGCTGAACTGGTCCCTCATGTTGGCTTGAGTGTATTTTTTTTTTCATTTTAAAAGATGTTGCTACTTGCTGGACTGGCTTACCTAGTGCTGGAAAACAAAAGAAAACTGCTACTCTTGACTGCGATGGTAAAATTATATTGTTTGTTTGTAGCCCTAAACATGATGCAGGGACACCCATTACATTAGTGGCATAATTTTACTTATGTAGTTACTAGTTTAATTGCTTTCAAACATATTCTTTCAGAAGAGCTCATCTTGGGGACTTCAGTGGAGAAATATCATCACGTTTATAAGCTGTGTGCATGCTATTGACTACTACTACCAGAGCGTTGTTTAGTTTTCTTAAATTTGTAATTATTGTCATATTATTTTGTCCCTGTGTGCAATTTGACCAACCCTGTGTAAAATATTGGTACATGAGTACAGGATGCATCATGGTGGATTGTGTGACTGTTGTATAATTTTTTCATTTTTCCTGAATTTTCTGTGCTTTATTGAAATTTTTTGAGTGCTGAAGTGAACAAGTCATGCAATAGCTTGTTTTTCAACATACTCCATGGTTGGGCAGGAGAAGAAGCTGGCTACAGAGATAAAGAAGACCGCCAAGACTGGAAATGAGGTGAGCCTATTAGGAAGCTGTGGAAAATCCATAGTTGCTGATTTCTTTGTCTCAATTTTTGATGATAGATGATCTGGATTTATCTAGGTGGCAACCAAAATACTAGTTGGAACTTATGGCTAACAGCCAGTGACTGAACTGATACATGCATGTGCTAGTAGCTGATGGCTCTTTTGTTTTGTACCTGTGACATTTTGGCCTACAGTTCATTTGTATTATTCCTTCTCCCTTACAAATATGTATAATATGTATAGTACGATGTTGATTTGGTGGATTACGTGACTGTAATATGCTGTATGATTTTTTCCAGTTTTTTCTGAGCTTTCTGTGATTTATTGAAATTTCTTGAGTATGTTATTACTTTTTTAATGAAAAATGTTGTAAATTCGTCGGCCTACGTGGCCGATGAAAATAGATGACATGGTAGCTTGAAAATTCGTCAGCCGATGTGGCCGACGAAATTATCTGGATCTATTTTCGGTGGCCTGTACGGAACCGACGAAAATAACTCATTTTTGTCGGGGCCACGAAATTAGTTTGACAAATTTGTCCGAACTTGACCCATCTTGGGGGCTGATCTCTTCTCTCTTGTAAGCATCGGTCCATGGTTTTGCTGAGGGGCACGATAGTTTTTACTGAAGTGATTTGTCTTCCCGCAGATGTAGCATGGGTATTTGGTACCTGGCTTGGCTGGTGGTACTAAAGCTGATGGATGAGGCAGTGCACGGTAGGATGAAGGATGATGTTGCATCCTACCGGATTGCTTCTGCTGTTGCGGTTCAATGATGTAACGTGTGCGGCGATGGGTGATGCACAACCCGTTGACGCTGATATGAGCTCGATGAAGGTGTGCTCGCAAGTCATTTGTGTCACTGGTCCTTGTGGGACTCACGGAGGTGCTGCTCCATATTGATGGCAACGTCCACAAACTCTGTGAAGTTATTGTAGTGACGCCACAATTGTGTCCGCAGAGTGGGATCGAACCCCTTCAATAGACGGGCAGCCCTACGTGGGTCGGTGTCGACATCTTCAGGAGAGTGCTGTGATAGGCGGACAAAGGTTTGTTCGTACTCAAGTACCGACATGTTTCCTTGACAAAGTGCACGGAATTCCTACCGCTTGAGCTCAATGATCCGAAAAGCTGCCTGGAACTCATCCCACATGACCTGGTGCCCGGAGGGTTGCATTGCCAAGGAAGTAGCACACCAGGACCCCTCGGTGAGGCTGGGCACCAAACTGAATTTGGATTCAATGATTCGAAACCAATCATCTGCGTCCAGTTGATCTGTGGCGGTGGTGAAGATTGGCGGTTGTAGCACCGCAAAGTTAGTGTAATTGATCTCTTGTGGGTAACGCCGTTGCTGCTCCTGAGCGAGCATGTTGATAATTTGACCTTGCGGCGTGACCAAAGTGGCCAGCTCAGGAGGAAATGTGTCTGGAATGACCATCTGCAAGAATGAGACGAACGGCGTTTAGTCTAATATCTTTAGTGCAATAGATGCGGTGATAAATAAATCATAGCATCATAGATATCGTATAAATATATGAAAGTATGTGAAACAAAATCGTATGAAATTGGAGTTAAAGTGTTAGTCCACCCTCATAGTCATTAACCATGGTACAACATAACATGGTTGCAAATGACCAAGCACGCACTTATAGTAGTGTAGTGAGTTCTGTCTAGATCACATCAGAATTATAGGCATAGTGACAAGTTTAAAGGTCTATTCAGAAAAAACTGAATTTGTTTGAATCAAACTACTTAATCTACTAAGGCACTCAACATGAAATGTTCATGAAATGATGCCAATGAGTCAACGATGCTGATGTAAAGCTCTTAAGATGCCAGGGGCATCACAGTCATCATTTAGGTAGACACAATTAGGGTCATGGTACATTCTCACTACTTCAGGTTATCAAGGAGACTACAACAGAAAGTGCAGTGCATGCCAATTGCCAAGCAGTTCATTGTGTCACAGTGTTCTATAACAGGATACTACTTGCGCACAAGTGCAAGTCCATGTTAAAAAATGTTCATGAAATGTTTGTTTCATGAGTATTTTAGGTGGTGAGTGGTGAGGAGGTGGGCAAGATGGCATGTAAACACTACTAACACGGTAACACCTCTGCACCTCACCTACGTACTAATGGGTGTGAAAGCAATAGTCATTGGTAACTTTGTCACTGCGGTTGTGTTGCTTGGTCATTCCCATTTCCCAACAGCTCAACCTCTAACCATCTAAGGTCACATCATTGGATCCACAAGAAGCATCCACCGAAGCACCACACCCTTCGTGTTCCACTGTATATCAGCTACCATCGACACACCCCCTTGGAATGCAAAACCGACCAGATGAAGCAACCGCGGCACCGACAGGGAAGGGGGAGCCATTGTCCTTCGGGCGATGAGTCTTTCAAGGTGGCAGCTGGGGACGCATGCATGAGCGGCACATCAAGACCTATGCTCTGGTCATAGAGATTAGCGTGAGCGAGGAGTTGAAGAGGGCCATCGAATATCAATCGTGCTTGTATATTGTTATTAAGATATATACAGATAAAAAAGTGTTAGGATAGATAGAGTTACTAATACACCCCACTATGTCAATAACACCTTATCAGTGACGGCTTTCAACTACATTAGTGACGGCTTATTTTCATGTCACAGTTTTTAGGTAACTATGACGTGAAAATTACCATCACTAATTACCTTTATCATATACCTGTTTTCACTAACACACGTCATTAATTGTCGACACTAGTGGCATGCTTTCATGAAAATGTGTCACTGATTGTCGACCTAGTGACATGCTTTCACAGAAAATGTGTCAGCGATTGCGCTCACCTATGACATGTTTTTTTTCAAAACGCATCCTTAGTTGACTTCATCGGTGACGTGGTTTCATCAAATGCATCACTTGTTGCTCCATGTGTGACATGGTTTTTGTCAACTGGAGTCACTAATATTAAATTGCGAAAACAAAAAAATAAAAATGGAAAGGTAAATTGATATCATATTTATCAAATATCTTAATTACATATATATAGCAATTTACACATGACAGGACTTTTTCTCTCAGTTGTTACAACATTTCACACATACATAGATATTTAACACACTACTTTGTGCTATGATCCTAATAAAAAATAAGTTCCACCAAAGCATCTTTCCTACTTTCTTTAGTACTGTTGGTACACAACAATCCCATCATTTATAGTTGAAATCATAAAGTAACAAAGAAGTAATATCAAGTCTGCATAACATTCATCGCATAAAACTAAGAGGTTGCAACCCTATGAGAAAATTAAAAAAAAGCAAGAACCATATACTTAGCACATATCTATGTCTAGTTCATATACTTGGTTTCACTTCATACTGAAGACAGAGCAGTTTCTTTTGTTTATAATAACCTATTCTAGTGAACTTCAGTGGAACTTTTTCCTCTCTCAAAAATATTCTTTAGAATGATTTATGATGTAAAAAATTTCCTAGTCAGCGACTCAGCTGTTGGATGCTTTTGGTCATGCTTCAGGTCTCCGAACTAATTTCACTAAAAGCTTAGTGTCTCCTATTAACTGTACATATGCTGATTTGTTGGTCCTTTCTGAGCTCATGGATTGTGAAATCAGGGATTTTCCTTGCAACTATCTTGGAATTCCTCTCACAATTCAAAAACCGACCAAGACTGACCTGCTGCCATTGATGGATAAAATAGCAGCTAATCTTCCTAAATGGAAGGCTTCTCTCCTGAGCCGAGCTGGATGGCTTGTAGTGGTCCATGAAGTTTTTACAGCCATCCATATCCATCTTATGATTGCTCTGGATGTCCCCAAGTGGATCATTAGAGCAATTGATAAACTTCGACGGGGTTCCTTACGGACAGGTCATCAAAATTTTAATGGAGGGAATTGCCTTGTCACTTGGGAAAAGGTTCAAAGGCCATTGCAATATGGTGGGCTTAGGATACTCAATCATGGAACAATTGGTTAGGCCTTACGCATCCGATGGCTTTGGTTAAAAAAAAACGGATTCTTCTGGACCTTGGGAAGGGCTGCCAATTCAGGTACCTCACAATGCCCAAGCTCTCTTTGATGTCATCGTGGAAACAAAGGTTTGGAATGGTGAGGATACTAAATTTTGGACTGATTGGTGGATGCATGGTTGCACAGTTGGTGAGCTGGACCCTAATCTTATTCTGTTAATTTCTAAACGTGCAAAAGGGCTGCACACTGTGTTTCAAGCTTTGAACAACAGAAGATGTGTTGCTGACATCCAGGGAGCCCTCATAGTCCAAGTGATTGTCAAATATCTGAAATTATGGGAATCGCTGATAACTTTACCTCGCAGCCACTTGTATCTGACCAGCACACTTGGAAGCTTAACAATTCAGGGTTGTACACTGGTAAGTATGCATATAATGCCTTCTTCCTTGGATCTGCTAAGTTTGCACCTTGGAAGAGGATTTTGAAATCTTGGGCCCCACTTCGGTGCAAGTTCTTCTTATGGTTGGCAGACAAGAATAGATGTTGGATGGCGGACCTCACGTTGAAACATGGACTATCGCATCCTAGTGTTTGCCTCCTTTGTGGCCAAGAAGAGGAGTTAATTCAGCACATTCTAGTGCCATGCGTCTTCTCCCAGGAGATTTGGACCAAAATCCTCCTTTGTGTTGGACTGCAGGTCGTTGCCCCCTAACCTGATGTGAGAATCTTCTCATCTTGGTGGTGTTGGGCAGTGCCAAAATAGAAAAGGAAATGGTTTAACTCTCTAGTCATTTTTGTTGCTTGGACTCTTTGGAAGCATAGGAACACGTGTGTTTTCGAGGGTCTTAGTCCTAGCATTTCCTTAGTTTGCTAGGAAGTGGAAAAGGAGATCAAGCTCTGGTGTTTGGTCAGGAACACGGCTCTCCATGAGCTGCTTGGCAGGGCGCGAAGGCAGGACACCTGAGCTGCCGTGTGTGTGGTCGTCCGTTTTCCTTGCTCGTGGCGCACTTGTAATCTTTAGTCTTGGTGTGGAGAGAGGGACTTCATGCCTTCCCTTTTATATTGTATGTTTCTTCTACCTTGATGAAATGACATGCAGCTCTCCTACATCGTTCGAGAAAAAAGAGCATATCTAGCCACTAGCCAGTGAGGAGCAGCAAGCAAGCAGGCAGATGGTTGAGGGGGTTCTGCAGGAAGACAAAGGTCGATTCATGCTCATCTCTTGTATGGTTCGAAAGGAACATTGTACTTCCTGTATAAATACCTGAAAACATGTATAAGAATATATATACAGATAGCTTCCAGTATACATATTCTAGAACTCCACATGTTTTATTTCATCATAGCACTATTCATTCAGATCTTTAAAAAAATTCAAGCAAGGCAAATGACACAGTCTTGTTTGGTACATCTTATAAGTACCTTATGGCAAAAATAAGCCAAACGACGCTTTTTTGTATTTTTTTGCCACGTTTTCCCCCACCGCTTCCATTTATACTAAAATACAGAAGCGGGACGAAACTCATTTTGGCCATGCTTTTCAATTGTTTATACATTGTCGGTGTTTCATACCGACAGCCCACCACAGGATAGAACCTGCGGAGGTTTTGAGATTGGAGGGGGAGGTGATCGCTAATGGTGTACAGAACATAAGAACACAGCGAATTAGACATGTTTAGGCAGCCAAATCGTTGAACCCTACGTCTTGTATGGGGGTGTATCTGGATTGTATTGCTGGGTGCACGTATCTGCGCGTATGAGGTTCGTGAGAGTTGAGAGAGTTTTCCCGATGTCCTAACTCCCCTTATATAGTCCAAGGAGCTAGGGATGCAAAGCGCATCTCCAAAAGATTGCTCGCCGATAAGTGCATAAGATTACATGCCGAAAATATAGGACTAGATCCTAACATATACGATTCTAGCTGATCCAAGTGGGTTTCCTTGGGCGCCACGCTATCTGATGGTTTGCTCCGTGGGCCAAACCACTCAGCCCACCTGTTAGGATAGCCCAAACAGTCGTCATAGTGTACCCGTGGGTATATGACTCCCACGAGCCCCCGAGCTTCACGAGGATTTTGCAGAAATCATCTTGAAGGTCTTCATGGAGTCTGCCTTGCCGTTTGAAATATGGAGGACATCGCAAGATGGACTCCATATGGAGTAGCGCTCAAGCTTTGAGTTTACCTGTGTAACAATCAACTCAAAGGTTTGAACTGTGCCTTTGCCAAGATGACCGTTAAAAAACTTTGAAAAAACACTCTCCTTTACCCTCCTCTAGCCCCAAGCTTCATGAGGTATGATAATGCATCGTGGAGCTTGTTCGAGTGGTAAAGGAGTCATTGTGATGCCCAATATGACGCCACCCACCCCAGATGATTTGGCGGTCAGTTTCTTTAAGGAATTCTGGGTTTTAGTGAGAGGGTTAATAATACTAGGGTGTCACAAGATATATGGCGTACTCGATAAAAGTCTTTTGCCTTAATATTAAGGGGTGTTTTTAACTATGGATAATCTTAGTAGACAGAGCTGGCATGATTTGTTTGGTCACTGGTCTAAACAGGGAGGGCGAAATCAAATCACAATACTTCTTCTAGGTGCAACAGCGTTGTGCCATGCATTATGGTTATCTAGAAATGATATTATTTTTTATAAGACTAGATCGAAATCCTTTTTCAGGTCTTTTTCAGGGAAACTCAATTGCTTTGGTTATGGGACAAGTTGCAACGAAATGGAGATCAAATGCTAGTGATGTCTAGGGCTATCGACAGTTAGAAACAGTGGCTTTACAAGTATTTGCATCTTTTGGTTGGCTCTATGCGGTTAAAATTTCCTTTCCTAGTTGATGAAACTTTGTAAGGTGCATACTGGTTGTGCGTGGGTTGTAACAAGCTCGGTCTGATTCTCTCTTTATGCGAGATGAAGCCGGAAACTCTGTTTCCATTATTAAAAATCCATGCTCGTCCTAGTGCCAATGCTAGGACCATTTTGAACTATTTAATAGTAGTGCAGATCTACGGGTTGAAGGGATGCACTAAAGAAGAGAAGCCACGTGTGTGCTTATATATCTATATCTATATATAATGATATAAAAATACCCTCCATGATAAATTAAATCAGTTGCTACAAGTTGTGACCAATTTGTTCTCTACGATGAAACGAAACACGTACGCTCAAACAATTTTTCTCTCTCCAAGCTATAGGCAAGAATAGTATCCTTTACTTCGAGCGATAGGTAAGAAGACTCAGCCATGTTGTCATGCACAGAGTGGGACTCATAAATTATTCCCCTTTAGAATCTCCACTCGAAGGCAAGGTTTTGAGTCAAAGCATGCATCGAGTCAACCTCTGGAAACTAGAGTAGCTAGGAGAGATATACACGTAGCACTTTGAGTGGTGTTTGTGGTGATCAGTTGGGCGGGATAAGGAAACGGTAGTAACCGCCTGCGAGGATTTGCTGTTATCTAGTCTCCAACGTAGAGAAATGGTCACCAATTCGATCCGTTTTTCTCCTCACACAGTATATACTGTCCAGCTATAAATATATGGCCTCCTCGTGTGGAGAGTATCCATTGTATTCATTCATTCAGTCAAGTCATTCTAAACGATTCTCCAGTATAGTCTCCCCATATCACACAAGATGAAGGCAAAGAATGCCATTCTCTGCTGCCTCCTCTTCGTGCTCGTGCTGCACGCAGATCAGGCTTCCGCTGGTTCGTATTCTTACTAGCTATCTGGTTCTTTCTATAGTACTGTAGACCTGTAGTTATTTGTTCGATGGTCGGTCATAGGTAATCTTTGGGAGATAAATTTGCAATAGTTTTGTTTCTTTTTAATCTGATCAGTGTTATTGACGCGGCTGACCTTTTTCAGATAAGAAAAGAAATGAAACATATTCTTTTCCATGGACAAGTTAAGGATGTTAAGGATGTTTTTCATGTTAATATGTAATTAATCAAGATCTTTTTATAGTACTGTAGTTAAGGATGTTTTTCGTGTTACTATGTAATTAATCAATATCTTCATACAAGTTCTTTTTTTCTTTTGCAGACAACCACTGCTACTACAGAACTCCATGGATACCATTTTGCAAAGAATGGATGTGCAAGAGCGAGTGCTGGACGGAGGCGGCATTACTCGTAGCTACAGTGACGGATCACCAGTGCAGGAAAGGCGGGATCAAGGGCTGGTGTTACTGCCGCTTTTGCAGTCTATAAGCCATCATCCGGCCCATAAGAAGACGAGAGTCAAATAGTTCATCAAGTCTTTTCACGCGTGGTCTCGTCTCAATAATCTTTGATAGTAGTAGCAAAGTGTCAGGAGTTTGGTGTTTTGCCGCTTTGGTATGAAATCTTTGCTGAAATAATTAGATCATGTTTGTCAGATATTCGATTAGTTAGTTATATCCTGTTCGTGGTTCAAAAACATTAATATTATCAGGGGCCTAGTTTCTTTGCTTATATATTGCCATTTCCCGAGAGAGAGAGAGAGAGAGAGGCTCCTTGCTCGTTGATACAATGATGTGAGTCGATCCATGATATGGACATTTAGATGGTTCGACAATAATATGCACAACCAGGAATTGATATTGGAAATCTACACCTACCTTAACGACACAGGACTTACAATACCTTAAGTACGATTTCGCACAGAATCTAATTAAAAGAAATATCCTGATTATCATGGAAGTAAATAAATACGTATCTGAGAAGAAATCTGACACTGAAATTACGGAAGTAGCATCTCTCCATTTCTTTTCATTCCTCGATGATTCTCTCATTATTACACATATACTAACGCAATTACCGTGCAATGCAAATGGATTGTCTAGTTGATGCTCGCGGTCTAGCACTGTCGTCGATGCAAGTAGGAATTGGCTTTGTTTCACTGCGTGCTCCCTTCCTGGAAGATCTAAAACACCCGAAAAGACTGCCTCTTTGATTGCTATCAGCTTGGAATCCATAAACACAAATTGATTGCCATTGACATCAACTTGGAATTTGGAATCCGTACACACAAACAGAGGCATCATGATGCAGGTGACACACTGCAGCGAAGTTTAAAGATACATGGACAATAATTTCGACAGGGTACGGACTACAACAGAGAGATATCTTCATATGATCCAAATCAGTACAAGACAGTCCAGAAATTAGACCTGATAGTTTATGAATCAATACCAAACCGGTACGAAAACAAGGTTCCAAAACTTTACATATACCACCTCGGCCTCGTTTCACTAGGAACAAGAAAGCTCTCATCTAGCAATCGACATGAAAGAACTAAACAAGTTGTCTATTGCAACAATAGTATTTGACAGACTCTTACAGCTTACATGAAGATGAGGATATGCACATGGTCTCTTGTTGACACATGAAAGGAACTTTTTCTTGTCTTCTGGACACATGACTGAGCGAGCACGATTAGCACACCACTTTACACGATTAAAGATTCGTACAAACGAAAAAATTTAAAACACCAATAGTTTGTCTAACATTCAACAGGTGAAACGAACACGAGTTTCTCAACAACAAATGGAGTTTACAACAAACAATAGCACTAGTTTCAGAACACTGGGCTCCACACAATTGCTCTCTGCTCCATCCAGTTCTGGAGAACTATAATACAACAAAAGGAGCCTAGAGCATGCTACTGACAAGTGACAACTATACTTACTGGATGAGGACTAGGTTAATGGTTCACAAAGGGGAAAAACAAGGTAAGGACCAACTGATACACAATACCTTCAAGGAAGCATTAAGATAACACTGTCAAATCATTGAATTACTTTCTGGATAGGCTATCCATGTAAGTGCTCAATGACCAGTATCACCTGGCTTCGGTATCATCAGGCTCCAGTACATCTACTGCAGTAGAAAGTGACTGATCTAAAAAAAAAAATCATTGGATTGTTGCAACTCACGTGCACTGTCAGCAATGTAACTAAAGTACTGAGATGAACATCATCAGTTCAGTCTCCAAACGAGGGAAATGAATTAACAGCAGATTTCAACCAGCTTCAGATCAACAACTACTCATCCAGATCCATAGAGTCTGTATTCTCAATGCAGATCGTGTGCTTGGTATTGTGATACTTAGTTGCATGGTGACCAAGACGATTACCAAGGAATCTAAATTCTTTCTCTTCCTCATCATCACTATCTATGTACTTCGGAGTGATCCTGTTTTGGTAACACCGCCTTCTAAGAAGAAAACAATTGAAATAATAGCTCACGAGTTCTTTCCTTCCCTTGAATTGAAAAAATAAGTGGAGACGGTTCCAGAAATTCCTCCCCGAAGATGCAGCATTACGTTGTGCTACAGCCTTGAAACTTGCCTCCTCTTCGTCTGTCCAAGAAAGTGCAATCTCCTCACCCATTCGATCAAATCCCCATGCATAGAAAGCTGCACCAAGTTCACGTTTCAACTTAAATCGCCGTTCTGCAACATGAAACCTAACACATTCTACTGATCCAGGATGGTTGCAACCGCAAACAACTTCTCTGCCTTTGCCAATAGGATCACCACAAAACAATGTCTCGCTGCTTCCATTTGCCGGAGGCCAGACCTTTGTTCCCAACCATTTCAGAGTTTCTGGGTCATCGTAATTTACAGGCACCTCACCGGTCCATTGTGGAACGTGTACTTGATAGTTGGGACCAACAGGTATTTCATCCTTCTGCTGGCTTGTAAAAAGCCAACCATCAGAAGAGTTATGCATCCTAGTCGCACATTTCCCTTGTCCAGCCAAATCGTTCTTCTGTTCCTTGAGCATTATTGAACTATTCAGTAATTTTGCTTTTGAACAAACTCCGACACTGGTAGGACTCATAGAGCAATTGCAAGCCACTGGGAATATTCCCTGCAATGAAAGGGAATGAAGAGTCAGTTTCACTTGTTAGTCATTAAGCAATATATCAGGTTCAAGAGAAAAACCATGTACAGGCAATTACAAAGTAAAGAAGATATGCTAATGAAAAAAAAAGGATTGTGAACAGAACCATAAAGGATAACTGATGAAGGTGGATGTGAACCCAAAGATGATGCTAAAGTAATAAATTATGAAAAGCTACAACAGAGTATACATGTCAATTTTGAGATCCAAACCCTTTGAAGTTGTGAAAACTGTAATGAGCAGCTTCTGATGATGATCAAAGAATCATGGTAAACTACCCATTCTAATTAAGTGCAGAAGTTCATAAAGACTAAAAACCATGTGCTCATAAACTGGCTGTAGTAAGCAACTTTTTAAAAAAAAATAGAACCACCCTGAAAACCATGGCTTTTGGCATGTGCAAATAAAAGGAAAGGGACATTATGCATTTTGTATTTGTGATCCTAGGAGGGAACATCTGATAAGCAATAATGGTGTGGAGGTTTAAGCTGGACCGGATTTAGAATAGTAGAATAAAGGTGATTATTGTCAATTGGTTAACAGCAAAAAAAATTCTCAAACCACGCAGGAGAGCTGCGTGTCATTTCATTAAGGAAAAAAGAGTACAGCGCCCGATTGGCTATGAACCACTCAGGGTAAACGAACACAATCCAACACTTATTGAAGACGGAAAACAACACGACCATGACCACACAAAGACACTCCCTAAGGACTAGAAGCCAGGGACCTCAGGAGGATATCCTGGAGAGACAAAGCCCTGGAAAGATACCACAAATGACCCTCAGCAGCTACTGAATGTAGAACAGTCTGCACATCGGGGCTAATACCCTCAAATACACAAGCATTCCTATGCTTCCATAATTCCCAAGAAACTAGAACAACTAAGGAATTAAAACTGTTCCGCAGCTCCTTAGGCAAAGCTCTGGATGCTTGAAACCAGGAGTTAAAGCTAGCCGAACCAGGAGGCACCACAACAGGAAAATGCAATTTCTGCAGCACCCAAGTCCAAACTTCCCTTGTAAGCACACAGGGAGAAACAATATGATTGATTGTTTCCTTGTCCTGATCACAAAAGGGGCAAGAACAGAAAATTTGAAACGCCTGATGATGAGCTTTAATTAGGGGCCAGTAGAGTATCTGTTACCAACTGAAGCACAAGGGTTTATCACTCATGACGGACTTTTAGCTTACATAATGCACATCCATTTACACAATGGGGATGGTAAAAAAATAGCTAAGGTCAACCAGTAGATGTATATGAATTTTTCCTTTATTTCAGGTTTTGATTATTCTGTGTGTATTGTCTTCAGTGAACATTGAGGACTGAATGTTACTCCTTACTTACTTAAGGATGCTGGTATGTAGCGAATAATTAATGTTGACTATTGCAACAAGGGATGCACCAGGTTTGTGCTGCCATTCACTTTTCACTCCATAAGTTCAAACCATCCTGCTCAGCTGTAATATTTTCATATATTCAGCTCTATACATAATACATCTCCAAAATCACTAGAAAACCTTTGACAAAAACTAGTTCTTTTCCTAGAACAAATTCTCCAACTAGCACTATCAATAGGGGAAAAAATGAGGTGGAACAGGTGCAATCAGGGGGTTACAATCAAACAAGTAGAAACATAAATGGGACTTAGGCTTTAAAGCAGGCTCCGCTCCAGGCTGATAGACTGGCATAGCATCAGTTATTAACAGCGCTACAGTAGTTCATAATTCTAAAACCATACAAATATAGACGTTTAGAAAACAATGTATTAAAACCATTCCATTTGGCACTTTCACACAGAATATTTAACTTGTCTGCAAAGGATACACAATTGCATATTAGACACATGCTGCAGAGCAGAAGGCACCACTTGGCCACTAAGTAAACACATAACTGGACTTATGGACCGTTCATTTCTCTTTTCCCAGCTATTCTAGTCATATAAAGGAATCAAGGATGATAAAGCGCCAGTGCTCCACAATGATCATACCTTGGTACTAGCATTGCTAATCAGGAGAATATGGGCTTGTTTGGTTTTAGACACCAATAGACCAAGCCAAATATTGAAGATGGCCAAAGTTGGGCAGTGCCAAATTGGGGCACATGAACTAGTGCTTGGATTGTGACCAAGGCAAAGTTGTGGCAATGACAAAATTCTACAAAATGGCATTTGGACTGAAGCCATGCCAAAATATTTCTAAAACTGTGAGCATAACATATAGGGTCCACATGTCATTAAATTTATTATCACCATGTATATTGTTTTACAGATTAAATCACAAGTAATTAGATCATAAACTGAACTTATGGTTTGAAAAATATAATCGTTAGAAGATTGTTAGCTGAAAAAGCCAAACATACAATGAACCTCTATTGAGCTGACTCACCTTGCAGCCAAACAAAAATTTTGTCAACGATTTGATTGCTTGTTCTCGGTCAAGAATTTGGCTTGCTGGACAACTAGGGGAAATCAAATTCATTTGGTACCACCAAATCTGGGCTCTAAAATCTAAACCAAATGGGTGCCAAAATGCACGGGCAGGGCCAAAAATTGGCTGGACATGTTGGGGCATCAGGCATGTATCCAAACAGACCCCATGCTTCCATACCAAAAAACTGATCTACTCCATTTCAATTTTAATTATACATAAAACACGCGGTTGAAAATACAGTATGCTGAATGTTCTTTGAAAGAGAATATGGCAGGGAAAGTTCATAGATTGATTAGGATCAAAAGGGGTTACATATATATACAGCCGAGGTTGCCTTAGAGTCCTATACAAGTAAGGAACCTCGGCTGATCCTAATCCTAATCTATCTATAGAGTCCAGGTCGGCCTGGGCCTACAGCCCAACCGAACCAGGTTTCCTGTCAAGGGCTGGCCGAATACAATCAGCACTAGCCCAAATACATATACAGATTCTAACATGCCCCCGCAGTCTGATCGTCTGCACCGCGAACGTTCAGGCTGGATCGAAATTCAACAAACACCGATGAAGTCCCTTTGTGAAGATATCCGCATACTGCGACGAGGTCGGAACATGCAAGACTCGAACATCACCAAAAGAGACCCTTTCCCGAACGAAGTGAAGATCAATCTCAATGTGCTTGGTACGCTGATGCTGAACGGGATTAGAGGACATATAGACAGCACTGATATTGTCACAGTAGACTAGTGTGGCACGCCGAAGGGGAGAGTGCAGCTCTGACAGGAGCTGGCGAAGCCAGGTTGCCTCAGCCACAGAATTGGCAACAGCGCGATACTCAGCCTCAGCACTGGAACGAGAGACGACGTTCTGGCGCTTGGAGGACCATGAGACAAGGTTGTCGCCAAGAAAAACTGCATAACCAAAGGTGGATTTGCGAGTGTCAGGACAACCGGCCCAATCAGCATCGGAGTATACCACAAGATCAGATAGTGTAGACGGCCGGAGAAAGAATCCCAGATGCAAAGTGCCACGAATATACCGCAATATGCGCTTGAGTGCTGCGAGATGATGCTCACGAGGATCATGCATGTGGAGGCAAATCTGTTGCACTGCATAGGAGATGTCCGGACGTGTGAAGGTCAAGTACTGGAGAGCCCCAGCTAGGCTGCGGAAGTCAGTCAGATCCTGCACAGAAGCGCTACCAGCAGCAGAAAGCTTAGGATTGGTGTCAACCGGAGTGGAACAAGGGTTGCAATCAGCCATACCAGCCCGTTCTAGAATATCAATCATGTACTGCTGCTGAGAAAGGAGACCACCATGACAGCGCTGAACCTGCATCCCAAGAAAATGATGTAGCTCGCCAAGATCCTTCATGGAAAACTCTCGCTGCAATGCCTCGATGGTGCGGCGGAGAGGTTCGCGGAGGATGCTGTGAGAACAATGTCATCAACGTAGAGGAGCAAGTACACTGTATCCGGGCCTCAATGAAAGACAAACAGCGAGGTATCCGACTTAGTCTCATGAAACCCAAGTGACAACAGATATGAAGCAAAGCGGCTGTACCAAGCCCGAGGAGCCTGTTTAAGGCCGTAGAGAGACCGGTTGAGCCGACAAACAAAATCAAGGCGTGTTGGGTCTTCAAAACCAGAGGGCTGCTCACTGTAGACTGTCTCGGAGAGCGTCCCATGCAAGAAAGCATTCTTGACATCGAGCTGATGAATAGGCCAATTGCGAGAAAGAGCCAAAGAAAGCACGGTCCGAATAGTGGCAGGCTTCACAACCGGGCTGAAAGTCTCATCGTAGTCAATGCCAGGCCGTTGGGTAAAGCCGTGAAGAACCCATCGTGCCTTGTATCGCTCAAGAGTACCATCTGCCTGAAACTTGTGTTTGAAGACCCACTTGCCGGAAACAATATTGGCTCAAGCTGGCTGCGGAACGAGATCCCACGTACGATTCTGTAGCAGTGCAGCATGCTCCTCTTCCATAGCAGCCCACCAATTTGAATCAGCAAGAGCGCTGCGGTACGTCCGTGGAACCGGGGACAGCGAAGTAGCATGAAAAAGGGCTGGCTGGCGAAAACCGAGTTTGCCCCTTGTTGACATGCGGTGATGGTTGACCACAGGCACAATGGGAACAGCTCCGCGCGGCAGTGAGGGACCGACGGGGCCAGGAGCATGCACCGGAACATGAACCGAAGAAGGCCGAGCGTGGGAGCGGATGGGTCCATGCACGGCACGGCGTGCATAGACCTGACGGATGGTGCGGTCCGGTACGGGCAATGCCACCCGAGGTACTGGAAGAAGCGGCGCAGGGGCATCTCCTGCACCTGTGGCCGCGTGTGGCGCAGGAGAGACCTCCGTGGCTGAGGCGTCCGTGGCCGTGTGTGGCGCGGGAGAGGCATCCGTGGCCGCGCGTGGCGCGGGAGAGACGTCCGTGGCCACGTGTTGCACGGGAGAAACCTCCGTAGCTGCGCGAGAGGCGTCCGTGGGCGCCCGTGGTGCGGGAGAGACAGCCGTGGCCGCGCGTGGCGCAGGAGAGGCATCCGTGGCCGCGCGTGGGGCAACTGGGTAGGAAGCACGCGGCCCGAACAATGGCAGCGGAGAGAAGCCTGGAGGAAGTGCAGGTGCAGGCAGCGTCCTTGGGGGCAACGGGGTGAAGCCCGGAGAAACATCAGGGGCACTGCGATGTGCGGAAGAACCTGCAGAAACAAAGGGTGACGGTCCTATTGGAGCCGGCACAGGGTAAGTACTGCAATCCAGAAAAGCGAGGTCCTCGGGAGGGGTAGGCTGCTCATGCGTGCTGAAAGGAAAAGCTGTCTCGTCGAAGATAACATGACGAGAAATAATGGCCTTGCGAGAACTAAGATCAAGACGGCGATAACCTTTGTGATGAGCGGAGTAGCCAAGGAACACACAAAGAGTGGAGCGAGGAGTAAGCTTGTGGGGAGCAATAGCAGAGAGATTGGGGTAGCAAGCGCAACCAAAGACACGGAGGTGCTCATAAGAAGGATGAGAACCAAAAAGGGCAAAGTGTGGTGTGGTGAGATTAAGGGTCTTGGTTGGCAGAAGGTTGGGAAGGTAGGTGGCAGTGTGAAGTCCCTCAACCCAATAAGACGGAGGAAGAGAGGCTTGGAACAGGAGAGAGCGGATGATGTTGTTGAGAGAACGAATCATACGCTCGGCTTTCCCATTTTGAGGTGAGGTATAGCGAACAAGACATGCGAAGATGAACACCATGGGAAAGAAAGAAAGCGCGAGGGTTGGAGTTATCGAACTCGCGGCCATTGTCACACTGTATGGCCTTGATAGGCGTCCCAAATTGGGTGGTGACATAGGCGAAGAAGTGAGAGAGAGTGGAGGCGGTGTCAGATTTGAGGCGCAACGGGAACGTCCACACATAGTGAGAGCAGTCATCGATGATAACCAAACAATACTTGTAACCAGAGATGCTAGGAACAAGAGACGTCCAAAGATCACAATGTATAAGCTCAAAGTTGTGTGAGGCCCTAGACAGCGAAGTGGGAAATGGCAGACGAACATGGCGACCAAGCTGACACGCATGACAAACTGAAGTAGGTTTATTACATCGAGGAATGACCGACTCAAGTTCTAATCTAGACAAAGACTCATGCCCAGGATGACCAAGCCGGCGATGCCATAGGGAAGCGTCGGCAAGGAAGGCAGAAGGTGATGAAGCTGTGGCCGAGGGGTGGAAGGGGTAGAGCGGTCTGGAGCTATTGCACCTGGCGATCACGTTCTTGGACTGCAGATCCTTCACAGAACAACCGAAAGGGTCAAATTCGATGGAACAATTATTGTCGGTAGTAAAACGGCGGATAGAAACAAGATTTTTAATGAGATGTGGAGAGACAAGGACATCAAGCAGACGTAGACGGTTAGAGAGAGAGGTACTGCCCGTGGAAGTAACTGGAAGAGAGGAGCCATTACCGACGATAATAGAGGAAGGAGAAGAGGAGGGTAGGGAAGTAGAGTGGGAGAGGATACCAGAATCAGAAGCCATGTGAGAGGTAGCACCAGAGTCGAAGAACCACTCCTGTTGTGGGGGTGGCTGGGACAACGTCATGGTGTTGAAAGACTGTGCCAGGGCATGCTGATCCCAGGAAGGAGAGAAGGCGCCCGTAGGAGTCTAAGGCCAGGCGCCATAGCCATCGGCCAGCAAGGCGTGTGGCTGCTGTTGGACTTGGGGAGCAGCCGATGCCTGCTGGTGCTGTGGCCGAGGAGCAGGGATAGGTGCCAACGGAGGACGAGAGCCCGGCCACATCTGGATGGAGCCTGTCCAGGGGTTCCAGACGAAGGGCCAGGGCGCGCCAGAGGCAGGGGTGGCGGACGGACCTCCCTGTCCAGCGCCACCCCGGCTCTTCTTCTTCTTCTTGCCGGAGGAGGTGGAGGTGCCTGGAGCGGGCGGCCTGTTGGGAGGGGCGGGCGATCCAGCAGCGCCCCCGGAGGCAGAGGTGGGAGCACCCCCGGCGCCGGGACTGCCCCCAGCAAGAGCAGCGGTGGCGACGAACGCGGTCGATGGCGTGGAAGTACGCTTGGTCATCGTCATCTCCTCGACGAGGAGTTCGGCCCGAGCTTCTAGGAAGGAGGGAAAGGGCTTACTCCGCTCAGGTGCAGGCCGATGGAGTCGTACTTCTCGTGCAACCCACGGATTATGTTGAGGACGAGAATCCGATCCGGAACAGGGGTGCCGAGGTCGCTGAGAGAATCAGCCATGCTCTTGAATTTGCGGCAGTAATCTGAGATAGAAAGATCCCCCTAGGAAAAGTTTCTAAACTCAGCGTCGAGAAAGAGAGCACGCGTCTCGCGGTTGCCAACGAACTGCTCTTTTGAGGGCAAGCCAGACTTGGCGTCCGGACGCGCCAGGGGACATCACGATCTCTTCGAGGTCTGCAGTGACCGTCCCACAGAGCCAGGACAGAACAACGCAGTCCATGCGATCCCAATCAGGGAACTGGGGGTTAGGATCGTCGGAGAGGACGTGAGTCTTGAGGGAAAAGCACCCGAGGGTGAGGAGGAATTGGCTGCGCCACCTAGTGTAGTTGCCTGAGTTGAGGTCAAGGACAACAGGGACCAGGGAGCGGATGTTCTGAACGCCGGCAGCTTGAGCATGGAGATTGATGATAGCCGCGGCTTCGTGAAGAAGCATGGTCTGATGCAACTCATCAGAGGGGGCTTCGACCTTGGGAGGCTGGGCAGCAGCACGTTCCTTGGCAGCTCTAGCGAGGGCGGCCTCTTCGCGTGCAGCAGCAGCCTCACGTTCGAGGCGTGCGGCTGCAGCCTCGGCTTCAGCCTCCTCGGCACGCTGGAGGGCAGTAGCACGTGCGTCAGCGGCCTCCTTGTCTAGGGCGGCTTGGCGCTCAGCAGCTTCCTTCTCCAGGGCGGCTTGGGGAGTGGAGGCGTCAGAGGGAGAAGCAGGGGAGCCGGCCATGGGGAGGCGGCGGCTAGGGTTTGAGCAGAAGCAGTAGGTTGAGGATCAACCCTCATGATACCACGAAAGAGAATATGGCAGGGAAAGTTAATAGATTGATTATGATCAAAGGGGGTTACATATATATACAGCCGAGGTTGCCTTAGAGTCCTATACAAGTAAGAAACCTCGGCTGATCCTAATCCTAATCTATCTATAGAGTCCAGGACGGCCTGGGCCTACAGCCCAACCGAACCAGGCTCCCTGTCAAGGGCTAGCCGAATACAATCAGCACTAGCCCAAATACATATACAGATTCTAACATTCTTCTAGCAGTTACAATGATACAGAACAAAGAAGGTATTCCAGTAATCTCACAGAACCCTTCAAAGAGTAAAATTAATTTCCGTAAATATTAGATCTGTTCTTTTAAAATATAAATCAAGAAGATGATAAGGCATTTTCTGTGCACTGCCTCAGGGGATGTGAATTTTCCTTTCATTCTAACCTTACATGTTTGTGATAACCAGGCCTAATGCAGTAACTTACATAGATAATATTATTTGATTACAGAACCCTATATAAACAGGGTTCCTAACTAAGCAAAATGCTCCACTGTGCTGCTGCATCCTCTCTAGATAACTGCATACAGAGATGTTCTCAGACTATTTACTGAATACCCATTGCAAATTCAGGTGAGATCAAACAACCATTGAGCTCTAGAAAGCCGTATAGCAATTGCTAAGCAGAGCAAGAACACTAAATGCAGTAACAAATAATGATTGGTGGCCTTGAGATATTTAAAACCAGCAGTTTTGTGACCAAAAACCAAAAGAGAGTAAAATTAAGGACAAAATATTATAGTGGTATAGAAGTTAAGAGAAAAGATAAACTGTATGTTAGAAAACATAACTGGCAGGCATTGAGTTGGGGGTCTGTCACATGCTAAATAGTGTATGGTTCATAATTCAGAAGATTGTACATGCATCCGCTCAGTGTAGTCTAGAAAGGAATCTTCCATGCTATCTTCAAGAGTCCACTAAATTGTACATGCATCCACCTATTTATCTAAACATGCATGAAGCCACATCATCTCAGGAGTCCACTAAATTCCATGCTACGTCACCATTCACTAAGATCTTCATTTATATCTTCTATCGATTTAATGTGTCTTCATGCATGCAGTATTTTTCTGTGGCATACGCATCGTTTTATCACACAAACTCCCACAGCAAAGCGCGGGGAATTCATCTAGTTCTTATAGAAAAAGGAAACCCAGGAGCAGGTATGTGGCATGGCAAAAGGGAGGTTCTTTAACAATTAGCATTCCTACTCACCCGTTCACTACAGATCTAGAACCAAACCGGAAGACCGTCCTACTTTAGTGAATAATATAGATCTGATTTTTTCATCAAAATAGATTTAGTCCCAGACTCCCAGTGCACTTATTATCTTAGTTACCTTCAAGAGTACAAAAGATTATAGATCTTGTCAATAAGGTAGGAATTATGAGTAACTAGTTAACTACATGTTTGATCCTAGTTATGAATACTTTGTGGAGCCCATAACAGCAATAACCAGATAACTCAAGAAAGATTTCCTCGACAAGATTGTAAATTTGTAATGTCAAGCATACCAAAGGCTCTTACAGAATCAGGATCTAAATTGTCATTTTTACCAGGGAGGCCATGCCTATTTGAAACTATTTGAGAACCATATTTAAACATATGAAGTTAAAAATTGAAGAGCAGACTTGAGAGTCCATCTATACTTATGTATCATGACAACCATACTACCATGGAAGAAAGGTTAAAAAGCAGAAACGAAGCAACATCTTCTGAATACAGAACATGACATGCTAGTAAGATGGTCATTCATTAACAGAAGTTGATAGTTGTGGCCGAAAATCCCCCCAAAAAAGGATAAGACACCAGAGGACTTTCTTGTGAACCAATAATCCATTGTGGCCATTATATTCAATGGTTCCTTTCTTGCATATTTTAATCATAGAACATTATTAAAAGTGAACTGTTTCAGAACAGACCCTAAAGGATTAAAATTGCCAGACGGTCAGACATATGCGCTAACCCATTGTTCTTTCAAGCATGACTAATACCTTTGAGGAAGCACTTGAACAATCTCGGTGGTTCATGGTAACCACAATAAAATGCTCATTGAGTACTTATATTTAAATGCAATGAGATAATAGCAAACTATTAGACACATTTGGCAAACAAAATCTCAGAAGGTATTGGATTCACCTCATAAAGTGAGCCATTCGCTCCTCGAGCCCTCTTCCCAGTCACGGCCTTCCTGACTGCCAATGCCACTGAGAAGTACTCGTCCCCGGACCTGGCAGCCACAGCACCACCGTCCCCAGCATTCTCGGCTATCTCCCTCACCCAACCCAGCATCCCAACCATGTCCCCCCTTTTCCTCTTCAGCATCACATGCCGCTGCTCCCTCTCATCGCAGTCCAAGGGCGCTTCCTGCCCCTCCACTCCATTGGCACCAACGAACAGCTCTTGCCTCTGCCTCGTGTCGCCGTCCAAGAACGGCCCCTGCGCTTCGACTATCCTCTGTATCCAGCGGTCTAGGGGGCCAAGGTACTTGGCGTAGAGCAGCTTGACAGGCGCCGCGAGAGCGGCGTCGACGCCGGCGGACTCGGCAGCGGCGGCCCAACCACCGCGAGAGTAGGGCACGCCGGCGTAGCCCCCCGCGTCGCGGACGGCAAGGAAGAGGCGCAGGAGGTCGACGCAGCGGCCATCGCCAAGCGCTGCCGGGATAGGCCGCGCCTCACGCCCGCCGACGTAGACCTCGCGCAGGAACGTGGCGAGGACGGCGTCGAATGCCTCAGAGGGGTCGGAGGCCGCGGTGGCGTCGGGGATGCGGAGCCCGGCACAGAAGCCTAGGGACTGCAGCTTGCTGAGGATGGCGAGGACGGTGGCGGCAGGGTCCATGGACCGGGGGCCGGCGGCGAGGTCTCGACGGCAGATATTTTGATATTTGACGTACGCTCACTAAAATTAACACCCAATTTACTTAACATGTGAATTGTTTGGTTTCCTGAGATTATTCTATTCTATATTACTTTTTTTATTATTTTTATTTTTATTTATCGTTCTACCCATTTTACCCTTACATTTTCTTTTCTTCACGAGGACTTTGCCGCCACCCCTTGCCGGCACGCCTCTCCCGGCCGCCCCTACCGACCCGTCGAGGCGATGCCGACGGCGACGTCCAGCGATTGGGACGACTATGATGAGTTCACATGCCGCCGCCGGCGTGTCACTGCGTTCTAGTAGCTCCTGCACGAGCTTTGAGAGCGCCAGCTGTAGCACCTGGAGGCGGCCGCTAGCATCGCCCTCGAAGGCGACCGACCGGCTGACCCCTTTTGGTGGGAGTCACTTCATTGGCGTAGCTAGCGGCGACGATGGAGCGAGCATAGCGTGGCACTAGGCGCCTACTCTCTCGGCCTCGGGTTTACGCCCTTATGCAGCAGCCGGCGTAGGGCGAGGCCGAGTGACATAGAACACTGTCGGCCAAGAAGGAGGCTATTGAGGGGACGCCGACGTTGGAGGTCGCCAGTGGGAACAACGATGACGCGACCAGCTGCCCAGTCTATCTAGAGGACTATGCGGACGGGAGATGCCTTGCAAGCAAGCACCGCACGCCAATTACATCATGCCGTGGCTCGAGATGCATAGCTCCTTGCCCAATCTGTAGGTTCCAGCCGTAGATCGACGATGACAACAAGAACTTATGTGGCGATGGTGGTGGTGGCAGCAACTTGCATCATTGGGAGGCGGCAGGTGCTAGCGAGCTGCGGGAGGCGATGGGCCGGTAGGGGGTGGCAAGGGGAGGCGGAGTGGCAGGTGGCGACCGAGGGAGGCGTGCCGCCGTACCGGCAAGGGGCGGAAGCCTGAGTCCTGACGAAGAAGAAAAATAGGCAAGGGTAAAATTGGTAGCTTGGTTCGTGAAAATAAATAGAAAAATAAAAAAAGTGTGTAAAATACAAGAAACCCTCAAAACAATTCGCATGTTCGACGTAAAATTTTGAAAAGCACACGAATTGGGTGCCAATTTCAATAAAGAGTGTCAAATATCGAAGTCTATCTCACGGCGGTACCTCGCCGGTGCATATTCTTCCTTTTTTATCTTAAGTTGGGTGAGTATGGATTTGGACATAACGTTGAGTGTGGATTTAATTTTTCATTTTGAGCTTAATGTCTTCAAATGAAGTTTGCAGGTTTGAGTTTGTCCATTACATAGGTTCGTGAGGATTTTTTTTTTATGGATACATGTGTTGTGTGATGGTTAGATGGGTCAGATAATAAAAAAAAAAACTGCCATTACCATATTAATATTTCCCCCTCATCTGTGACTTCTTTGCTCACCGTTGCTCGGTTACTCCCGAGATTACTCGGCCCAGAGTTTAAAATTTAGAATGAAATCGGGTAATCTTTCGTGATTTATGTTGATTTCTTTCAAGAGGGTTCACTAATAATTGATTTTGAAATGTTAAAATTTCAAGATATGAAATGTGTGAAAACTATGATATAACTAGAGGTCCTCCTAAGTCTATTCGTTGCATTAAGTAATTAAAATATCATTGTTCGGTTAGTGTATAAATGTGTGTCAGAGCGATTTGTTAAGAATCCTAGTCTTAAACCTGTTTGGAGTATCATCCTTATCCACAATGTTTGGACAAATCCTAGCAGCTTTGCCTACTTACCTGCTATTGTTGGTCATCTTTGGTCAGCCAAACTCATCTGCTCAAGGATTTGCATTTTTCCAGTAGAAAAGAGGTGAAAATCAGTTAGAAAACCATGAAAGCGATTGGCATATGATTTATATGGTCTTGAATATACTTCTATTTATATGGATATGTGTGAACTTGTATGTGATTTGTGTCTTGCGCATATACTGGACTTGTACTTTTATGCACCTTCTATGAATTTATCATGTTGAAATATGTATTGAATCCTTTGTGCAATGTCATATATACGCAACACAACAAAATACAATAAATTTTTTTAATTTTGCCAACAGGTAGGTAACTATTTGTCTTATAATCAGCAAAAAAATATGATGAAAAATGGCCTAATTCCAAAAAACAAATGTTCATGTTTTGTTCAAAATTTAATTGCCATTCCTGTTTGGAAATACATAAACCAACCGTTGTGGCCAGGGAAAAAAACACTCTCAGAACCATGTCGCTATCAATATAATAACACACCTTTTGCTAAGAGATTGGAATTTCTTTCATCCTCAAAACAAAACGAAATCCTGAGACTAAAATTTTCACTATGATCAGTCGACGACTACTTGGCTGTTAATCCATGTAAGATCGTCCTATGTTCATTTGAGTATTTGATTTTGATTTTCCTTGATGTTAAGAACTAGTAATCCATGCCACTGCAAAAAAAATAAGAACCATTTTTCATATAAAGTGGAACATTTTGCTCCAGCAACTATGAAAGCATAATATTTCCTTGTGCAAATGCTGATGGAAACAATCCTAAAACCAAGGTCTGTTAGCTAACAAAAGTAGGTGGACCAATCATTATTTTCGTTAGTCCCAGTAAAAACAAGCATTAATAAAGTCACTACAAATGCCTCATTATTTTTGGTTGGCCCGCATCATGGCCAATAATTTTTTTTCATGGGCTAATAATTCTACAAGAAAATCAACTATTCATGACAAAAATGGTTATGACACAAAAGGAAAATGTCTATAACCATCTATTTCCACCTTCTGTACTTTCTTATATTTGCACCATATTTAGTCCTGTTTGATTATTATGTGTTGTTAGCGGTTATAGCATGCTCAGTTTATGGCTTTTTTCCCTTGAAATTTATCAATGCAATGGCTGGACCCACCGACCAAGCAATATTGGAGGATCCGCTACCAGCCAATGGGCTCCAAGGGAGAAGAAAACTCCAACCCTCGAATCACTGGGTGCAAATGGATGAATTAGGAGTAGGCTCAAGCATCGCACGGCTGGCATGCTGTACATGGAACGAGAGTATTTGAGTCTGTTTTGGAGAGGAGAGGCAAGTTCTTCTGATCATCTGATGTGATCTTCTAGCCGAACAGTGGCGAGCTAAGGCTCATCCGCTGATCCGCTCGTGGAACTCCAGAAATTGTGGTGTGTATCGTAAGTAGTTACCACTAAACTTGGGAATATAGAGTGGATTTGTCTTATATCCTTCTGTAGCTGTGACCGGCGTCCCGGTTGCCCTGGTTTTGGGGGGATCGGAGGGATTTAATCCCTTCCTCAAATTTGATTAGGAAGGAATTAAATCCCCTCCAATCCCTTGAAAAATCCTCTAACCGAACAAGGCCTGAATGCATTTTTTTTTCCAGGATGTTTAGCGTGGATTACGTCATGGTTGTCTATTTTAATGAAGCTGTGTGTCATCAGATCATCATAAGTCGGTGGACCGAGATAACATTAGTTCAGCTGGAAGCACTGAACAGGGCTAGGGCCTCACTCGCCGTGCCTTGGCACCTGCTTGTTCGAAACTGAATGCCAACTATGAAGATAGGTTTCCTCTGACATGCATATTCACAATTTTTGCTGAAGTGTCTAATCGATTATCCTCTAATTAATCGATTGTCCAAAATACGCCACACGTTTTTTGCTACAGCCATATTAAAGTCTTTTGTTCTCAGCAAATGTGGTGCTACCGTGCTACATATTCATCTCTTACCAACAGAGGCTAGTTTAGCTACGTTACGTATTTATGACACACCTTGTATTTTCAGCTAATACAAAAGTTATCTTGAAGTGCTGTTTGGATATAGAGAAATAAGGGTGGGATCAGGAAATGGATAAGTGGGGTATCTTTATCCCTTGTTGAATTTGAGAATAGAGATATATACTACTCATATCATATATAATAACTAGGTAAAGTGCCCGTGCGTTCCTATGGCAAAACAATCTTGAATTGAAATATTTTTAATGTCAGTAAATTATATAAAATCGCAATGCCAATCTATTAAAAACCACATACATTTAAATTCATAGTTTATAGCAGCAAATGTGATGTTTGCAGCAAAATTATTGTGCATCATGAAACTTGAGTCACAATTTTACCTCGAAAACATACTTTGAATTGCAGTTTTATACAACACAAAGATAATGACTAGATTTACAATAATAGATCAAAGTTTCTGTCCAATTGAATGCATAGCCTCCTTGGAGACTGAGATAGATGCACCTCCACTTCTCCACATACCGGAGGAAGAAAACATTTAGATTCAGTGCGCAAAATGGACCAAAAGTATTTCAGGCAATGCAGTTTTCTCAATCATTCAAAGCACCAGCAGATTATATGCATAAGCGCTTTCTTTGATAGTCTATCATAGATGAGATCAAGGAAATGTGTACTTTCTGTTTGGTCATGGTCTCCTAAATTTGATTGTTAACCATAAAAGAATGGAATTTCTTTTGAAGCAGTCGTAGAGACGACATCCTTACCAAGTTCACTCCTCTCTTTAGCCTTCAATGCAAGTAGTGCTTTTGCTCGTCTTCCCTTTTTTTTTAAATCCTCCAAACCCATCTCCTATATAATCGAATATTAAAAATCAGGTAGCTTAGCACCAGTACCATATACAACAAAAAGGAGAGAAAATGGGGACCTTTGCTAGTTTCTACAAAGTCAAGGTGACATGTAGAAGTAGCCAAGCTCTTTAATGTCCTGAACTGGTTAACAAAGTTTAAAAAATAAGACACAAACATGAAATAGATCTCACCATGAGCCATCCTAGGAGCCTGAGTACACAGTTGATCAATTTGTGCAGGGCCATGAGCATCAACAAAGTCTAGAGCACAGAAAAGAAACAAGCAGGAAGGCATGAAAAAAATATGAGATTCTTATCAAGGTCATGGATGGCACAGGCAGAGGCAGCAAGATGTCAAAAAACACCAGTTCTTATACGAAAGAACATTTAGCTCTTGCTGGACCCAAACATCCTTCACCCACTGCATACAAAATGTAAGGTTTCAGACTAACATCATTTTAGTGGGGATGAATTCAGAAGATGTGTAGACAGACAACCGACTAAGTTAGATGAAACAATAGTGATGACACATGATATGCCACACAACTAAGTCTTCAGGAATCAGGCTTCCGTTAAATAAAATTCTTCATATAACAGGCAATCGTCAGAGCTCCCTGAACTCAAAATAAAAGCACATTTCAATCTCATGAACAGATTTTCAAGAAGTAGACTACCAGCACATAATCATTGCAGTAATTTGATGAGTAAAAACAAAACACTAATCACAGTGAATGTCAACTGGGCCTTGGCATTAGTGTGGCCATGCTTGGATGGTATCGTTGCACTGCCTCCTAAGAAGTTTGGGATTATTTGATTAGAAAAAACCAAAACACTGCTCGCAGTTAACGCCATCTGGGCCTTGGCGTTAGTGTGGCCATGCTTGGACGGCGTCGTTGCAGGAGAACTCACCACAACAGCCAGCTCCCTATGTGCAAAACAAGAATGAACTTGTTTGTTTCTATCTTCACGAATAGTATAACTGGAAGCCCACTTATGCACAACATGTTTTCCAATGAATCAACAGTGCAAGGATCACGTCCCAGACTCCCAGTAATTTACACAACCATTATCCATTTTAAATATTCCTTTCAAACCAGCAAATTCCTAAACCCTGGTCAATCTTGATGCTGACTACAAAACCATAAATCTTAGGTTCCTCGCTATCCACACTATGAATGTAGCATTAATAAAAAGGAAAAATAGGAAATTAAATATCAAGTAGATTATATGGTCATAATGTCTTATACATATACGGAATTAAAGCATAAACCTAGCATGATTCACCCACAAATGTACCAAAAAGAGGAGTTTGAGTAGATAGAAGTATTCTTACCAGTAGATCGAGGAGGATAGGAAGCGTGTGTCTCTGAGCCGGATATTCAGGGTAAAGATAAGCAATTTTATTGTTGAAATCAACCAAGCGTTGAACGGATTCCATGCATGTGTCGCCCTTGTGCTGATGGGCTCTCGTACAACATCATCAGGGAGTCTGCAACGTCTCTCACACCAAGGCAGCCCATGTAGATGTTGTCCAAGTAATCAAGCCTTTGCATTCTTAGTACTAAAGCTATGCTTTGTACCATGATCTGTTGCAAACTTGCAACTCAATAGGAGTAAAATGCCACATGGCTCATAGCCTCTGATGCTTGACTGATCTCCCGGAAGTTGAAGCAGCAGTTGTAGGCTGGTGTTAACTGATGGTGTTAACATTGGGCCCAATACCATCAATGGATTGAGCACAGCACCTGCAAACCTTCCTTTGCGGCGAAGTCCCACGCGGACTTCTCTGCCGGCGTTCCAGATACACTACACCAAAGCTGCAACTCAGAGCATAAATTAGCGCAAGCCTGAACCATAGCATCGATATGTAACAAGTCATCAGCTTGAGGATAAAACAGACAGTACATGTGGAGGTAAAAACAATGGAGCCTATCAACCTAACCTTATATGCATCTGCTGATGCCATGTTGTTCTTAAGGAAGTATAATTAAAAGCTATATGCATAACGTATTTGATTAGTTACAAGCCCAACACGAATCATCTCTCTCATAAGTCAGCATGTATGATCTGATATATTACTTCTAACATAACAAGAATGAAGAAGCTACAGTTTGCAAGTTTAATCTGTACCTGAAGCTTCTTGAGCAGCTCAATGTCGGCCCAACAGTCATCTAGGAACTTGCCCACATGCCAGTGTTGGGATTCGGCACCATGGCCGCCTGCGACAACATCAGCACAACACGCGCAACTCCAGTCTTTCGCAGCGCGGATGACGTTGAACGTGCCCTTCACCGTAGGTTCCAGCGGCTCCTTCTGCTCGCACAAAACCAACACCGAAAGAGTTAGTTGCTTACTCACACAATTAGATTATGCAATGACCGGGTGATTATGGAGAAAGAATTGTTGCCTCTGGATCTTCTGCTCCCGTATCATAGGGGACGCTACCGGAAGCAGGGTCGACGAGGTCCATCTGGAACAGTCAGAGGCGCGTGCAGCGGAAATCAATTCACCCTGACTGGCAAATCGAATCGAATTTGATGTTATACGGCGAGCATGGACGCCTTCCTCGTCGTCCGCCGCCGGAGGCCGCGCCCGCGGCGCCCAGGCCTCCTCGTCGCCCCGCGCCGGATGGAGCCGCGTCGGCCCTCCTCATCCTTGTCGACGAAGCACGGCAGCAGCGCAGGTGCGGGAGGCGGCGCAGGCTGGCGCGGTGCGGCGAGAGAGGCAGAAAGCGGCGTGGCGCAACTGACGCCGGAGGCAGGGCTGTTTCTCTGGAGTCGAGGAGGCGAGCCGGTCTCTCGGGAGTCGGGCGAGCGGGGGGAGCAGGAGCGCGGGGCGTGGGGCTGCGGGCGGGCCGACGAAATCTGAGTTGGCACGCCCCCCCTTGATGCCTTAACAAGTCGCAGAGATTCGTGGTTCCATACCATAATTTTATCACAATCTCAATTTCAGTCACTCTCCAAACATCATCATCTGAGTTCTTGTTTGGCTACCGGTGGATTGGAATGGATTTGGAGCGTGTTTAAATTTTAAATAGTTCAAAATCTCCATCAATCTTTTTTATTCTACTCCAATCCCTTTCGATCCACGAGTAGCTAAACTGAGTAGAAACCGATATATCTTTCCACAGCTAGTCGCCGGTTTTATAAACAAACGATAAGTCGTTGGCACAATCTCATTGAAGCGACCAATAATATTATTCACCACAAAAATTTAGCGGATGCCAAAACAATACAGAAAAACTCTAGCTAGGCTGAACTACGATCTAACTAAATTATTGAGATGGCACGATATTGATGTATTCGTAGCCGAGAATGATGGTTTTAGCATTTTTAACGATTATTTCCTCCGTCTCAATTTATTGGTTGTTTGATTTTTTGACACAAAGTTTGACCGATTCGTGTAATTCAAAATATTTGTGAAAATGTGAAAAAAATTTCAATTCATAGTTAAAGTATATTATATGCTAAACTAAATCGAAATGAAAATAAATGATAATTTTTTATAAAATGAACGAGTTAAATTTAGTGTCAAAAAATCAAACAACCTATAAATTGCGACGGCAGGATAACTGATATGACAACCGAGACTGCTTTTTACAAAAAAAGCAGTGACATCATCCGCTTGATCCCTCCTCTGATACACTTGTATTCATTCATTGTATTGGAGGTTATTAACTGCGACTCTATCCAACACTCAGTCCTGCACATCCAACTTTTGCAGAATGGAACCGAAATAGATGCATAGCTGCAGCTTTCTGCAAAAGAAATAAATGGTTATATTTCCACATGTAATTATTAACTAATAAGCCCTCAAATGTAAAATGTCCATATATATGTATATATACTGACAAAAAAAATGCAAATAATTAGCAGTGTGCTATGGGGGAAAGGCAAGACGACATTTTCTGGAGGAAAAAAAGGAAGAAAATCAGAAGACTGAACACAAGGTAACAAGTGAAAGAAATCGAATGGAAGGAATGCAGACCTACATTGGATCAACCTATATGATCGAATTAATAAAAGAGAAGACGGAGATGAGGAATACAAACCTGCTGATGTTTGATGCGAATGCAGCATCTTATCTTACTATTACTAATTAGAGATTTTTTTTGGAGCCTCCACATTAATCCTCACAAAACGCACCAGAAAAAAAAGATAAATCCTAAAAATCAGAAACATCCAACCATCAGTTGGCAGATTGGAATATTAATAGCCATTAGATATATTTTCTAAGTAATTACCCACTTCTGCTATTATGAAAGGTTTTGAGTTCAACCCTCAATGAAAGCAAATTTCTTCTTTTTTTTTTACAGATTTTCTCATTTTCAATTTATTTTCTAGGTAATTATCCACCTTTGCCATTAAGAAATGTTTTGAGTTCAACTGTCAATAAAAGAAAATTTCTTCTTTTTTTTGATAGATTTTTTCCATTTTAAAATTTACTTCTAGTTTTTTATCAATTTTTTTACATTTATAAATTTACAGTACTAAATGATCCCGTAATTTTTTTCATAAAGAAGGTAGAAACCTTTATATGAAACAGATATTTTGTGTCTAATCTTACTATTACTAATTAGAGATTTTTTTTTGGAGTCTCCTTATTAATCCCCACATGATGCGCTTAATAAATAATAAAATCATAGAAATTCTCTAAATAATCAGAAATATCCTATCATCGATTGCAGATTGAAATCTTAAAAGCCATTATATATGTTTTCTATGCAATTAACATCCCGTCATCACGTAGGTTTAATAATAAATCTGTTTTCAAGGAAAAAGATAAATTCTAAAAATTCTCATAAAAATAAAAAACATCCCATCATCCATCACATGGTTCTAATAAAAGTAGTCATTAGATCTATTATAGTTTCTAAAAAATGACCCGCCATGACATTATGAAAGTTGAAATAGAATAATCCCCTAAATTTGTAGTGCACATCATGGCATTATAAAATATTTGCATAAAATTACTCACCATGCCATTATGAAATATGAATTAAAATAACTCTCTAAATTTGCATATAAATTACTCAACATGCTATTATAAAAGATGAATTAAAATAAACCTTAAATCTGCATATAAATTACCCAATATGCCATCATAAAATATAAATTAAAATAATTTCTAAATTTGCATATACATTACCACAATAACATTAAAAAAGATGAATTAAAACAATCAGCTCTAATATTATTACGGACTAAATCTATTCTACTAAAACTCTAACCCGTGCGAAAGCACGGGTTGATGGACCAGTGATCACTAAAGAAGACAGCAGCAAAGAGTACTATAATGTTTCATAGCCATGTTGTTTAACATGGAGAATCTGGTAGACAGGGCATGCAAAGGTAGCACACGCGAGCACAAATTTATAGCAAGTGTGGGTCGTGATGAGAGTGGAATTAGGGATTAGCTGTTTCCCTCATACCGCGCGTGCACATCCTTACTGGCTAACTGAAATCAAGATGCTTTGACAGGGTTCATTCATAACATGCAGCCGCTACATCCATTAATTGTCTAAGGCTGCCCTGTTGCAGATCTGATTAAACAGAAATTTAGTGAGTCTCCTACCACTCGAGAAAGCTGACTCCTTCCTCCACCCCCCAACCAATTACTCAGCAATTTTTATGCACATGTGCATGTCACATGTGTTTTAATCATGAGAAACATATATACACTTGACACATCCATGGTTCAGAGCCCGCTACCTTACTGTTATTAATTGTATACTCTTTTTTCTTTTTGCGAACAAAGCGACACACGCCTATATTTCATTAAGAGGGAGTAGAAGAACAAACACAAGAAAATCCAGCATTGGCGACCCAGAGTGAGGCGGAGCTACAGGCAGAACCTCCTAAAGCGGGGACAGGGTAGCGGCAAGGGCCATCGAACGCCCTGGAACCCGCAAGCGACCACAAACTCGCTTCAGCAATGATATTAGAAAAGGCGTCCTGAGCCGTTTAACTTCCTCTGTCGAACACTCTCACGTTCCTTTCTTTCCACAGCATCCAGAAGATGATCAGGATGACAACGTCGAACGCTGACCGCAGCATCTTAGGAACTCTTTTATGAGACGCCGATCACCACTCCTTGATCTTGTCCCCTGTGCCAGGCAATAAAGGTTGCCAAGATAGCTGCTGCATAGCAAGGAACTAGACCTGTCTCGAGAATGAGCAATGAAGAAGCAGGTGATCGATGGATTCGGCTCCTGATCGCAGAGAGCACAGCCATCGCTGCTCTGCAGCCCACGCCTGCAGCGTCTCTCGGCAGTCCAGCAACGATCATGTGCTGCCAACCAGACGAAGAACTTGGCCTTAGGAGGCACCTTCGCCATCCAAAGGCACTTAGCGCCGAGGAAGTTTGATGATCCAAGAAAGCAGGCTTGGTAAGCAGAAGAAGAAGAAGAATAGGTGCCTGTCAATACGTGCTAGGAAAAAAACACATCTAGCCATCTATCAGATAGCCCATAATAATAAAAAAATTTAGATTTATGAGGTTTGTTATAATGATTGGAAAGTACCAATGATACTCTTAACATAATTGTAAGTACCGTCGGTACTTATAGGGTATTTTGTAATGCAATTCATATAATTAAAGATATGAAATAGCTGTTTACCTTTTAATTTTAAAAACATTATTGAAAATGGTACTAGGCCCATGTTTTTTTGGTATTTGTCTCACTCATTAGTACTTCATATTTTTATATCATTGAATCTCATGGAATAGAGGGCTCACATTATCCCAATCATTGTAAATTAAAACTTATAAAATTATACTAGAAGAACAAGAGCATCAAGCCCTGGCCTCAGCTCCTTAACACACTCCCTTCCTGACAGAGGACCACCAATCCATGAGCACATCCACGGTCAAGGGTTCCGTCCATCTGCCCCAACTTCCAGTGGGAACCCTCAAAATAATTTTAAGAAGAAGGACCCTGCCCCGAAAGTGGGCAAGGTACATTATATGCAGATGGAAGAATTGCCAGAAGGAGAAGCAGTTATGACTGGTACGTTTCCAATCAATGATCTGCCTACGCAAGTTTTATTTGATATGGGAGCATCACATACTTTTATCAGTCATGCATATGCATCTCGTCGAGGTTTTTCTGTATTCACCGTTAAACAAGGATACCTTATCATGGCTCTTGGTCAACAATTGCTAACTAACCAAGTGGTTAGGGACTTGCAATTGGAGTTGGGTGGAAAATTTTTCAAGATCCAACCCATTATGTTACCAGGCATGGCATACCAGTCATCCTGGGGATGAACTGGATGAATGCTCATCAAGCCGTTATGGATATCACTGCTCACACCATACAGGTTATTTCTTCCGATAATACCCTGGTGCAAGTGTCGCTTTCCCGAATAGAAAAAGAGGTACCAGTAGTAAATACAGTTGTGAGTCCGGAAATAGCAGCTATCCCGGTGGTACGGGATTTTCTAGATGTGTTTCCCGAAGATCTTCCGGGACTACCCCCAGATAGAGAAATTGAGTTCTCCATAGAGCTAGTCCCGGGCACGGCTCCCATTTATCGGAAACCATATAAAATAGCTCTGCGAGAGATGGCTGAAATGAAAATACAACTTGAAGACCTTCTTAAAAAGGGTTTTATCCGTCGTCCCAGTACCTCCTCTTGGGGTTGCCCAGCTCTTTTTGTAGAGAAAAAGAAGGACAAATCTTTAAGAATGTGTGTGGATTACCGCCCTCTCAATGCGGTAACTATTAAGAACAAATATCCCCTCCCCCGGATTGATGTGTTGTTTGATCAGTTATTAGGAGCCAAGATCTTCTCAAAGATCGATCTGAGATCAGGGTATCACCAGATTAAAGTCAAAAAGGAAGATATACCCAAAACTGCCTTCTCTACCAGATATGGTCTTTATGAGTATCTGGTAATGTCCTTCGGACTAACCAATGCCCCGGCATATTTTATGTACCTGATGAACTCCATCTTTATGCCGGAGTTGGATAAATTTGTAGTGGTTTTTATCGATGATATTTTGATTTACTCCAAGTCCAAGGAAGAACATGAACATCATTTGCACGTGGTGCTATCCCGGTTGAGGGAGCATAAGCTATATGCCAAGTTCAGTAAATGTGCTTTTTGGCTGAATAAAATCACCTTTTTGGGGCATATCCTTTCTGGCGAGGGGATAGAAGTTGATCCCGAGAAGGTAGAAGAAGTTTTACACTGGAAAACCCCAAGCACTGTTACTGAAGTTAGAAGTTTTCTAGGATTGGCGGGCTATTATCGTCATTTCATTCAGGACTTTTCGAGAATAGCCAAACCCATGACCAAGCTGCTACAAAAGAATGTGAAGTTTGTTTGGGGACCCAAGTGTGATCGAGCTTTCCAAAGCTTAAAGAAGTTACTTACTTCTACCCCGGTATTAATCCAGCCGGACGTCACCAAACCTTTTGAAGTATACTGTGACGCTTCGGACATTGGATTGGGATGTGTGTTAATGCAAGAAAGAAAAGTCATAGCTTATGCATCCCGTCAGTTGAAGAAACATGAAGAAAACTACCCCACCCATGATTTGGAACTAGCAGCAGTGGTGCATGCCTTAAAAATTTGGCGCCACTATCTGCTAGGGAACACTTGTCATATCTATACGGATCATAAAAGTCTAAAGTACATATTTACTCAAAGTGAGTTAAATATGCGGCAACGCCGCTGGTTGGAATTGATCAAGGATTATGATCTGTAAATCCATTATCATCCTGGAAAGGCCAATGTGGTTGTAGATGCTCTGAGTCGTAAGGCTCATTGCCACTGTCTTACCTTATCTCCTGCCACCGAATCCCTTTGTGAACAAATGGAAAAGATGAACTTAGAAATGATACAACCTGGAGCCAGGATGGCTCTTCAACTGGAACCCACTCTTAAAGATCAAGTGATTCAAGCTCAAAAGGAAGACAAAGGAGTCCAACATTTAAAGCGAAGGCTTGCTGAAGGCGAGGAATTACCTTTCGAGGTTAAAGAAGGAGATGTACTCTGGTTTAAAAATCGTCTGGTAGTGCCCAAAAACACAGATCTTAGAAGGAAGATTATGGAAGAGGCTCACACCTCACGTTACACTATTCACCCGGGGAGTACCAAGATGTATCAAGATTTAAAGCAACATTTCTGGTGGACCCGAATGAAAAGAGAAATAGGAAGATATGTGTCGGAATGTGATGTCTGCCAAAGAATAAAGGCGGATCATTTACGACCCGCAGGACCCTTACAACCATTGACAGTTCCAAGTTGGAAGTGGGAAGATATCACATGGATTTCATTGTGGGTTTAACTAAAACTCGCAGGAAGAAGGATTCTATTTGGGTGATTGTGGACCGGTTAACCAAGATGGCCCACTTTATTCTTGTGAATATACAGAACTCAGTCCCACAACTAGCAGAGCTATATTTACAACGCATAGTAGCGTTACACGGGGTACCTAAAACTATTGTTTCCGATCGCGGTCCGCAATTTGTTGCCCGCTTTTGGGAACAGTTGCAAACAGCTTTAGGTACTACCCTCCTTCATAGCTCGGCATACCATCCTCAAACCAGTGGTCAGGTGGAGAGAATTAATCAGATCTCGGAGGATATGCTTCGAGCATGTGCATTGACTTATGGTTCCGATTGGGAATCCTGTCTACCCTTAGCAGAGTTCACTTATAATAACAGTTATCAAAAGAGCTTAGAGATGGCCCCTTTTGAAGCTCTTTATGGACGGCGATGCCGAACTCTGTTGAATTGGTTAGAACCAGGAGAAAGAGTAACTTTCGGCCCTGAGTTAGTAATGAATGCTGAGAAGCAAGTCCGGTTTATCCAAGCTAAGTTGAAAGCTGCACAAGCTCGCTAGCAAAGCTATGCGGATAAACGAAGAAGACCTTTGGTGTTTGAAATAGGGGATTGGGTATACCTTAAGGTATCCCCGATGAAGGGAGTTCATCGATTCGGTGTCACTGGTAAGCTAGCCCCTCGGTATATTGGACCTTTTCCAATTATCGAGAGGTGCGGTCCAGTGGCTTATCGAATCGAATTACCCCCTCACTTGGCAGCAGTCCACAATGTGTTTCATGTGTCTCAACTTAAGAAATGCCTGAGGATACCTTCGGAAGAGGTAGATCATACAGAATTACAAGTGGAGCCCAATCTAGCATACAAGGAGTACCCCAGTAAGATTTTGGATGTTAAAGAGAGAGCTACCCGGCGACGGTCGATCAAGTTTTATAAGATACAATGGCGACATCATACCTCAGAAGAGGCTACTTGGGAACCTGAGCAACTCCTACAAAAGGAATATCCGGACTTCTGGCAACAGTTTCAGAAAGGCCAAGCTAGTAAGTCATTTCCTCGTTTCAAAATGTTTCCTTCCTACCCCCTAGTTGCTGTTAAATCTCGGGACGAGATTTTCTTAAGGGGGAGGGCTGTAATACTCCGTAATTTTCTAAACACTTAAGTACATTTGCAATTTACCCTAATTTTCTCTCAAAAATTTGATTCAAATTTAAATTTGAGGCCTTTTTAAAAATTTGGAGTTTTCCAAGGGCAAAAATATGAAAGGGTAGTTAAACTTAAGCCCTTTCACCTTTGTATTTGGACCCCTGTCGAAATATGTCAAAATCTAGGGTTAAAAATGAAAAGGGTAAAAGTAAAAAAAAAAAACGGGGCGAAGCCCAGCGGGCCTGCTGGCCGGCCCGCGGCCACGCGCCCGCTGGGCGAGGCCCAGCCAGGGGCGGCGGCCCGCGTGGCGGCCAGCCCGCCCGCCCCCCGCGCCTCCCCTGTCAGGCGGTGCTGACAGGTGGGACCGCGGGGGCGGGGTCTTCTTCCCTGCGGCGCGCGCAGGGAAGCGCACTCCCCTGCTCCCGCGCCACGCCAGTGCCCCCAGCTCCGCGCCGTCGCCATCGCCGCCGCCTCCGCCGCCGTCACCGCCGCGACACCGCGCCGGTAAGCACGCCCCCACCCCACTCCTTCCCTCTGCGCCACGCCGGGCGCCGGCCCGAGCTCGCCAGAGCTCGGAGCCCGCATGGCGCCGCGGACACCGCGGCGTCGCCGCCGCGGTCCCCGTGCGCTGGGAGCCCCTAGGGTCCCCGCCGGCACGCGCATCGGGTAGCGCCGCGACAGCGCGGACCCCGCGCCGTAGAAAATAGGCCACCGCGGGCACCACCGCCGCTGCGAGGCTACCTCGCCGGCGCGTCGCGCCGGCGGGCGCCATGCCGCGGCGGGCGGCGACCGCACAGCGAAGAGAAAGGGGGAAAGAAGGGGAAAAAGGGGAGGGAAAGAGAGGGGAGCTCGCGCCGCGCCCGAGGCCACCGCCGGCGAGGCCCTCTCGGCCTCCGCTGAGCCGGATGGTCGCCAGCACTGTCGGTGCGGCGACGCACAGAGCGCGTCGCGCTCGCGCAGCCGCGCCACGCGCCGGGCGAGCCGGGCGAGGCCGGTCCGCTGGGCCGCTCGCCGGGCAGGCTGGCCTGCCGGGCCGTGCAGCGGCCGGGCCGAGCCGAAAGGCTTCGGCGGGGCCGCGCCGAAGGGGAGGCAGGCCGCCGGCCCACTTCGGGCCGGGCCAGGCCGAAAGAGAAACCGAGGCGATTTTTGGAGGGGGAAATTGGAACTTTTTGCTTTCTTCTTTTTGTGGGCTGGGCCGAATTTCAACAGTATTTCTGTTTTTCTTTTTCCTTTAAATTTAATTTGTTTATCTATTTTGCTTTAATGTAATATGTTTAATTTAATTAGAAAAATTATTTATTAATTCATATAAATAATTTGGTTATTCCAAAAAGAAAGTAAATTAGAGTTTATATATTTTAAAAATTTAGCCTTTATTTAAAAATGCAGAAAAATTCATAAAGTGCATTAAAAATACAAAATTAATTCAAAAATCCATTTTAATTATTCAAAATTCCTTGAAAATTCGTTTAAGCTTTAAAAATTATTTAAAAATATTAAAAATACCTGGTAATTTATTTAAAGCTTAGGACAATCATTTTCATTCGAAAAATGTTCATATTTAACCCCAACCACCCTTTTTCTTTAGAAAATGGTACATTTTACTTTTTTCAACAGGTTGATCATCCTCATGTTTAAAACTCCTGCATGTCATCAAATTAGGCACGTTGGTCCCACCGCTCCTAGTTGAAGAGTCTTCCACTGCAACGGAAAATCCGGAAGCCGGTGCGACCGAAGCATCCTTCATACCTGTAGGAGCAGACTCCGAGTCACCGACAGAGGCCGATCCTGTGACTCAAGGCAAGCCCCGGTGCATTACCCCATTTTCTTATATTCTTAATTTAAATCAGAGTTATGCTTGTGCATTAGAGTTAGGAGTTGATTGAAACCCTAGAGCATGATGATTCATTACCCAGCATATAATCCTATGCTCAGTAGATGGCTTAGGTGGCAAAAGCCTAGGAAGGAAATCTTTTACAGCAAGTTTTTGGTTGAGAATAAGAAGATGGATAATAAATTAACAGGCATGCGGCGGGATCAGTTTCGCTTTCATACTTTACATGCTATGATTAATTGCTATGGACCCTGATCCTGCCTGTGTCGCATAAGGCCGTCCGATGTGTGGCCTGGTTGGGCCGAACGCGCCTCATTCAATTACCGTCCTTAACGGGCTCCGGTAAGCCTTTCGTCCTGTTGTACCTAAGCGCGGAACTAGACGAGACCAACTGGAAGGAGGAGGTTGGGCGGGTGTCGAAGGACTGACACCCGGGTTCGGTGAGGATGGTTTCGGCTAGGTGGCACTGGATGTTGGGTTGTCGTATGTGGGGTCGGTGTACACACATATGACGGGTGTCTGAGTATCCCTCTTGAGAGGTGGAAAACTGATTCGAATCGTCTGTGGCTTGCCGGTTGTAAGCTGCCTGATCGCGACCAACATCGTAGTAAGAGAATTGATCTTATTAATGATGAATGTTTGACAACATGTTTGTCTGGGTGGATCCTGGTGGGTTAGTAGAATAGGAATAACTTATATGATCAGGTAATAACTAAAAGGGTGAACTAAATTCTAAAGCTAAGGATTTACTATTAGGCCTGCCGCAGTGTGAGTTGACCTAATCACCCCGGCCTTGAGTTAGGAAGTCGGGTTTCGACCCAGTGGTCGGGTAAGTCTTGATGAGTAACTAGTACTCAGGCTTCTTGCCTATGCTTTTTCAGGTGTAGAATACACTTGGCTTGAATGGGACCCTTATTTGAATCCTCCTTTCTTCTGATCTAAGCTTGGCTACGAATGAAGAAGTTAGATGTGTGCGTGAGTTGAAGGAACATGAGAACCATGTTACTTTTGTTTAATGGCTGAGGAACTTATCAGCCGGAAATGTAATAAGTACCAAAACTTATGTGTAATATTTTAAGTTATGTAATAAATGTGATGTGTATGTTGTAACCTGTGGACTCCTTCGAGAGTCGCCCCAAAAATCAAGCTCGATCCGGATGGGAAGGCCAAGTCGGGATACCTACATCCTGAAGGACTACCGAGATTAGTCCAAATCTGGTAATTAAGCACTAAATCCGGATTAATCTAGGCGGTTCTGCCACAACAGCCTCTCCCTTTTTCTTTACTCCACACATGTAGGACTTATGGCCTTCTTGGGGGCAAAGGAAGCACACCATGGTTTGACTCTCCTCAACCCTCTTCACCACTTTGGAGTGATTATCTTGAGGAGGTTGGGCTTGCTCCCCTTTGACTTTGCAACCTCACCACGTGCTTCCTGGGCGGATCCACCTCTTACTTGGGCACCTCATTCTCCATTGCAACCTCTTCTTTGCAAGATTCTACAAACTAATTCTCAGTGAAAGGCTTGCAAGAGGGTGAGCATGGTTCATCAATTAAATCATAAGAAGTAGAAGCATCTGTTTTAGATTTTTCATAAAAGGGTGTGGATGCGTTGGTTGAAGTAGCTTTTAGTTCAAGAGACTTTGTTTTCTTTGTTATCTCATCATTATGGTGGAGAATAATATCAAATTTAAGCACCAATTATTCATAAGATGAGCAAGCCAATTGATTTTTAAGGCTCTTGTTTTCATAAATTAATTTATCTAGACCTACTTGTTGTTCAAGCACCGAAGAATCAAGCTCATGAACATAAGAGAGGGCATCAACATTACTTGCATCGCTTTCATTTTTACCTTTGGCCATAAGGCACTTGTGCGATGAAGAGGATGGTTTGCACGAAGTGGGCCAGGAGTGCTTCTTGCAATGATCTTCACCTGTTGAGACATATACCCGCTCAACAATGCTAGTGAGCACCTTGTGCCTCTCTCTTCTTTCTGTTTCCTTCTTCTTAAGCTTGTGCCTCTTCTTATCCTCCTTGGCAACATATGGAAATGAGTCCATGAAGTGAGCCTTCTCACCACATTCAAAGCAACCATTCTTCTTTCCTTTTGCTCTTGGAGGTTGTAATCAACATCCTCAATGGTGATTGGGATGTCTTTGGAGTTGAGCTTCTTCAATACTTTATCCATCCTCTTGATCAACTTGGCAATTTCTTCATCATTGTCAAAGAAAGATCATTGGGCTCAATCGTTTTCATCAATATTTTCAGCATCTTCTTCTTCACTTGAACTTAAGCTTGACTCTTTCTTGCTCTTGCTCTTCCTCATCTTTTTTTCACCATGAATTGTGAGAGTGTGTGGCTTGGATGGAGAGGTGTCTTGGCCAATCTTGTCGTAATGCTCAAAAGTGATGATGTTGCCAAGAACCTTGGTGGGCGTCATCTTGCTCATATCTTGATTGAGAAGATAGGTGATGATGCTTGCATTTTTGTCACTTGGAAGCACTTCGATGATCTTCCTTGAGATATCAGCATTACTAAGCTTGGTTTCACATATTGAATTGAACTCACTGAGAATAACATTTAAGCGTGAGTACTTGTCCTTAGCCAATTCATTAGGAAGCATTGTAAAACAATCAATATTGCTTCTAACTAGGCTATGCCTTTGCTCCTTGTTGTCACTCTTGCCGTCTTGGAGGTCTTTAAGCGTTTTTGATAAGTCATGAGCGCTCAAGAGGCTATATACTCTATTGAAAACATAAATGCTCAAATACTCAAACAAAGCATTGCGAGCACTGGCATTGAACTGCAATTCTTTCTAATCAGCTTTAGTCGGGTTCTCAGGTCGAGAGAGGGGTTTTGTTCCTTGCTTCGTCACTCTCCAAACATCCATCACTACGGCGTCTAAATAACTAGCCATTCTAACACACCAATAGGGGTAGTTCGTGTCATCAAAGTGAGGAGCCCTACCGGTACTTTGACGAGCCCTACATGTATTCATGCTCCTACTCTTAGATGTCTTGGGTACTCAATCCGGCGGTGAATCCGAATGTCCAAATATGAGTTATGAGCTCTAATGACAATAAAATAGAACTGAATTGAGTTTGCTTTGATACCAATTGAAAGTTGTGAGGACAGTGAGCGATGTCCTAAGAAGGGCGGTGAATTAGAATTCTAAAAACTAAGGTTCTCAAGGTTTTGCAAAGTCTTGCTAACTCTATCGCGGCCAAGTCTTGCAATCTTGTTCCACCTAGAAACTAAACTATCAAGCTAGTCTAGAAAACTAAGAACACAATTGATAGAATGTAAATGCAGAAGCTAAAGAGATGAATAGAGTGAATGCAAACTCCCGATGACAATGGCAATGATGGCACAAGTTGGAGAAACATCGATTTTTTACCAAGGTATCGAGAAGGCGTGCAAGCCTTCCTCTACTCCTTGTTTGGTGCCCCTCGTAAGGCTTTGCTCTCGTGTAGTCCGTGCAAGGACTAGGACCTCAATCCTCACAAGGAAGGAGGTTGGCAAAGTGACCCACGCAACGCCTTGGTCTCACGTAGTCCGAGCAAGGACCATAGCCTCTTCTTTGGAAAGATAGAGGATAGCAAGGTCGTTGTGAGATGGTTAAGCAATTGGGTCAGGTAACTACGCATATCCCCGATACACACTCATGTAAACCTTGCTCTTGTGTAGTACGTACAAGGACTACGGCCTCTTCCACACAAGGATCGAGGATGGCAAGGTCATTAGGGTCTTTCGCGGGCCTCTCACGGATGCTCTCCACCATCTCCACTATGGTGAGATTTTGGCCAAAATACCGAGGGCCTACCACCCTCTCACAAGCAAGCTGACGGCCACTCCACAACTTATAGGGTCTCGCAAGACTTACAAGCCCCCTTAAAGGTCTTTGTGCACACAAGCACAGAATCTCTAAGAGTTTCGCAAAACTCACTACAACACTTGGTCGCAACCAAGAGCTATGCACTAAACAGGAGCTATGTTAGGATGTGTCGATCTCTTTGATGTATTGGGGTGACAAATATATGTCTCAACACTATAATGTACTCAAGGGTCAACAACCATACTGTGGAGGCAAGACAAAGGGTATACATAGCCCAAACCCCCAAACTAGCCATTGGGAAGAAACTACTCTGTGCAGACTACCTCACCGGACCATCCGGTGTATGCACTAGACCGTCTTGTGTGTAGAACACCAGGTCGTCACGCTTCACGCTTTTGATCGATGATGGTTTGTTTATTCCCTTGTGCTCTTTAATCCCTTCTTTGAGGTGATTGTACCCTAAGTCCATCACTTGCATCCCTAAAATTTATCCAAATATACTTGCACATATATCAATCCCAAAAAGTACATGTTGTCACTTCAACCACCAAAATCACATTAGGGAACTAAGCACAAGGCTTAGGGCCCATTTTCCTTAGAGGCCACATGTGGACATCATTAGCTATGGGTATTAAATCATTTCTAGAAATTGATTTTTAGAGGCAAGTGATGGGGTGATCCTTTTGTAGAAATCATATTTCTAGCGCAAGTGATGTGGTTGTCCACCCCTAGGTATTAAAATATGGTTTCTAGGGCTGCTAAAGAGGTAGTCTATGTCAACATGTAACTTTTAAAAAGTGTTTTTGAGCTACTTGATTATAATAGCATTTGATATACAAAGAACTGACCTAGCAATAATAATTTATTTGTTCGTATATTTCCTTCTACCATATGTCTTCAAGTTCAATACTAATGATCAAAGTGAGTTTTAAAGACCAGAAAGGTGACTAGAGACTGTGAATAAAAGCTAGCTGACTACAGCGATACATCTCTTCTAGCCAAACATTAACCATGCATAGAGGAGCCACGCGATAAGGATGATTATACCACCTAAATGCACGTGAAAAACTGTGAAGACACTGCGGAACTTCACCGCTGCTAAAAACCACACATCAACTCCATGAGAAAAATGCACAACTCTATTGTCTTGAATTCTCCATATGATTCTCAGTAAGATCTAGTTTGAAAACTCTTAGATTGGATGGAATTGAAGTGGATTTGGAGGAATTGAAAAGATTTTGATCGATCTATTTTAGATTTAAATGCACCCTAGCCCCCTCCTATCAAAGTTGTCAAACTAGGCCTGACGGGTAATGCGACTATGGCAGAGGGAAATTCATGTCTCATTTGAATCTTTCTACAAGCTCTTGTGCTCACATCGAGCGGGGACAGAACATGTTGGCCCCAATTTCTCACTCCCTACGACGCTTTTCTCTTGCAAGGCATTCCTAAGTTGGTCGAGCCTGGCTGCATTGAAGAAGTCGTCTGGGGTCACAGCCATCGGGTCCTTGCAAGTAAATCCATTTACTCGCACAGGACGCACAAAATGTTGGAATTTATGTGTCTAGCCCTATATGTTTCCAATAAATTTTAAGGAAAAAACTAAAAGGCCCACCCATGGATGGTAGAAGTGGAGGGGTTTAGTCATACATGGTGGGTTGAGGCATAAGATAGCCAAGTTATATAGCAATCTTCTTGTCCTTCCATGAATGGGAGAATGAGAGGGAAGAAGTTATATAGTCACATGCACGCGTATTCGCGCATTTTCCCATAAATAATCGCATGACTTGTGACTTGCACTGGCGGCACTAATTCCATCTCAATCTTTTGCCGTTTTCAACCCTAATCCGACTATGACTTGGGCATTAAGTTTGGAACCGAATTTGATCTTATCACGAGATCTTCACCGAGATTGGTTTCCTTTCTTTTGCGTCAAGTCACCTGAGCTATTTCGCCCATATATAATGCGGGCGTCGTCCCATGGGTACGTACTCATAACACAACACGAGAAATCCGTCTAGGGTTTTGGCAAGAGAGTTGTTTGTCTTCGTTGCTGCACGGCTACTCAGGCGCCTCCATCCCTTCCACCAGCGTGTCGGCGGTAGCGAGGAGAGTTGTGTCTCCGAAACCTCATCCCATTGAAGAACCTGCACGAGTTAGGGCGAATCAGGTTTTTGGGCAGTGACCATGTGGCTGGTCACTCGAGTTCACCTCCATCTACTCTTCCCATCGGCTGATTCTCCGATAAGCTGATTTGGATCGGCGGATCTGCACGGCTACGTTCTTCGGTTTTCATCAAGCTTTCGACTCCGTTCTCATCGTCAGCTACGATGGAGCGTTCTCCGTTGTAAGTAAATGATGAGTTTCTCGTTAGAGATAGATTCAATTTGTTACATAGACATGCTGCTTTGTGCTTTATGTGGTTTATCTCTAATCCATTGTGAATGCTGTTAAGGAAATAATTTAAGCTAAAGTACCCTGATTTCTAACACAGAAGAGGCAAGATTAAATTTGAGGCTACACCTTATCCTTTTCAACTGAGTAAGCTGACATGTTCTGGACCCTGACCGAGTAGCAGATTTGATGTTTTATCTGACAATTTTGGATTGCAAGACACACTACTTGGTAGTACAGAAAAGTCAGCACCCGTACTGCTCATCCAGTACCTCGAAAGGTCGCACGATGTATACTATGCCAAATATACAAAAACCGCAAAGCTCTTACATGTTTGGACAAGACGTACTAGTCGTCGTACAGTATCCATATTGTTTAGTTAATTTACTTAGCTAGATCATCAAAAATATATTACCTATCTCACACAATAAGAACAGAGTTAAAATTCGTCGGCCATATACCCACGAACTTAGGCCCATACCGACGAAATTAAAGTAAGTTCGTCGGCCAACAAGTCGAATTTATGCGTCGAAATTAACTCGTAGAAATTATATGAATAAATTGGTTGCTCCCACGAACTTAAATAGTTAAGTTAATTTTGTTGATTTCGGGCTAGCCGAAGAAATTAGTCGGCTTCGGGGTCTAAGTTTGTGGGCCACCAGAAACCGACGAACATAACACCCACATGGCACTTAATTTCGTCGGTTTTGGTGAACCCACGAAATTAATGATTTATTATTTTAAAAAATAATGTCATACTCATACAAAATCTGATAATTCATCAAAAATCAGAAAAATCACCGAAAAAATCATACACCATCATATAGTCATGTGTAATCCATTAGAAGCGACATTGCTTTAGGTATACTACCCATTCATCTATTGCATGTAGACAAAAACATGTAATCAAGCAGAATCCATCAAAAGCAACATCAAATAGAAGTTCTAAAGCATCCAAGATCATGTGAGATAAACTACGAGCGAACCTACGAGATGAACTACATTTTCTACTTATCAAGTCAATGAGATCAACTACAATTTATACAGATTAACTACCTGCGGCCTTGAAAGGAGATTAAAAAAATAAGTGTTAATGGAACAACTTTGTTTGTACAGATCAACAAACCCTGATCCTGAAAGTAGACATGGACAGTGAGAAATGCATTCAGGTAATGTCACTGGTCTACAAAAGCAGTGAGAAATGAAATTAGATGAAAAAAATACATGTATTTAATAAAGTTCGGGTGGTAAAAGAAAACACAAAAGTGTTCAATGGTGTAGTTTATATAGTCAGGGTAAGCATAAAGCATGGGTGAATTGTCCAACACACAACAAACATCACGAGACAGTAGTAGTGCAAATGCTACTTACAGTACTTGGCACAAAACAAATAAGCACCAAAAGAGTAAGATAAAGGAGGAGGAGAAAAAACCTATGTCCATATATCAGAAATGGAAAGAACAAATTTATAAATACCAACGTGTCACACAAATCAATAAGTTCGTCTCTTTCCTTTGGTTACAAAATATATAGACCATAGACAGAGGAGAAGTCCAAAACAACAACCATAATTAAAAACATGAAAGTGCATGAACAGCAGCTAGTAAAACAACATAAGTAGGTGCTAGTAATTAGTATGCAAAAGTTGTTCATATACAGATCCAAAGTGACATAAATCAGGCCTGAGATGTAAGTTACAGGTAACAAATAGATTCAGGCAAAGAAAAGGATTTGTTTTAGATCCACCGGTTTCTACATGGATCATGTTGTGTTTGAAACAGCATTGTTCTCAATCACATTTAAAACAATTATACTGAGGGACCAAGCAAGAGACAGCAAATCCAAATCTTGAAACAGTTCAAAACTAACACATGCAGAACTTACAAATATTGGAGAGATTTTTCAGCTGGCCCAGCTGTGGCACTAGGACACCTGATAATTGTGTGTTTCCAAGGTCACTGTGAAAGGGGTAAGATTAGAACCAACATGAGCACATATTTAACACTCTGGAATGAATTAATGCATACTTTTCATGTACTTACACTCGGATAACACTGTTGTCATTGTTACACGTGGAACCATGTACAGGGATTAACAAGAGTGGGATCCCAACTCTGCAAGACATTGTTAGCATCTTTCAAGCTCTGCCGCAGACTGTAAAGAGCATCACCTGTTGACGAATGGTAACATTATCATCAGCAAACATATTCCTAGTCAAGAGGAACAAACATATGAGAAATTTCGTCGACAATGAGCTCATATGCAAAATGTTTAGAAAAGAAGTAGGTCTCCAAGGCAAAAATAATGTGGTTATATATGTATTCCTGAGTTCCCCCTAAACACAACAAATTAGTTAATACAATCGACACCGACCACCTGGAGCTGTCACCGAGTCTCAGTCGTCAGTCTTCATTTTGGAGAATGAACTGGACACATTTTTGGAGAAAGCGTTAATACAACAACCAAACGAGCAATGGGAGGACAGGCAATCTGTCCCCTAGATCCGTCTCGGCACCAATTGGACCCGGTACTGACAGGTGGTTAGTACCTGTTCTAATGGCAAGGACACTAGGGGAGGATCAATACCGGTTCTTAACACCATAGTACCTCTGGGGGGTGTTTAGTACCAGTGTATTAACAACCTGTACCAAATCATTGAGATTTAGTACTGGCTGGTGATACCAACACGTACTAAATAACTTCACAGAATATACAATTCTAGTGAAGATTTTAGTACCCGTCGATGACACTAACTAGTACTAATATGATGTCCGTGCTATCTTCCCAGCACTTTCACCTCCCGCCACCCTATTACTACCACCCGCCCCCACCATCGTCTCCTCTCCTCTCATCTCCTCTGTCAACAATGGAAGCCCTAAAGGACCGCCTCGCCGCTGCATGGGACATGCACTCCTGCCACCTCGAAATGCGGTGGCAGTGGAGGCTTTGCGTGCTCTGGAAGGTCTCTCACACCGCTGAGCTGCTCTTGAACCACCACCGCCGTCGCCGTGTCACCGCCGTTGCTAGGAGAAACGCAGCCCACCATGCTGCCACTGGCGCCGCTACTCGAGACAAGGTGGGCTCCTCCTCTGCCGCCACAGCATGCGTTTCCATGCCTGCCAGTGCTAAAGCTGCCATCCTCGACTACAGCGCCGTCAATGTAGCGCCGACCTTGCAAGTCGTCATCGACCCAGTGTCGTAACAGTCATCATCGACGATGACGATGATGATGTTGCGGGTGTCAACGGCGAGGTGGACTGAGCAGCACTGATGGAGTGTTCATCATCCAGCGAGGACTAGGAAATATATGTAAAAATCAGTAGTTATATGTAAGAACTTATTATGAAATTATATATATGTGGTGGTATTATATGTTGAATCTTGTGTTCAGTTTTCTTAATCTTGAGTTCAAATGAGATATCTCTTTTGTCGAAATTTGATCCGTAATCTTTCAATCTTGAAAATGGGAGGAGTTCTATAATGGCCTGTGCCCTCGGGTGAATTAGTACCGGTTGATGGAATCCACCGGTACTAATCCGAAAGTATTTGTACTGGTTGGTTACTACAACCGGTGCTAATGCACCCTGGGGCAGGGTGGGGGCATTGAGTACCTGTTAATATTGTGAGTGTCTTAAGACCCTTATACTTCTCCAGCTCGAGCCATGAAGACAGAGCTCTATGTTCTTGCATTGGCGCCATCTTTCCTTCATCTAGGGGAGGTGCTGCCCCTTTTTTCCTCAAGATTTCACCCATTTAAGTCTTCAAAAATGTTAGACACTTACTCTTCCCACATTGCACTTTAGTTATGACAGCTTCTTGTTTTGTCTATATATACATATATTTTGTGGCTAATTTGAAATAGATCATGTACATGTTCTTTTTTATTGGCCATTATCGGGCACTAGAGAGATGACAGAGAGAAATAGAGAAGAATGACGAGAAAACACTTATTACGATAAAATAATATAAATATGCATCTTGACGTTACAACTTCAATTAACATAGACATGCATAACAAGAAAATAAAATAAATATTTTTACAACAACTATCTGCAGCAGCCTACCCATTCCACTACACATATTTCAAACACAACTATGTGGTGACAACACCACTTGAGTGTGGAATCTGCTGCATGCATCAGATGATGCTTTACGTGCACCCATAGTCTCGAGGGGGTGTAGGGATCGGCCTCCGGTCAAAGTTGGGGTCAGGTTCGCCATCATCAGACGAGATGTGGGGAGAGTTGTAGAAGGGTGGTGTGTGGGACTCACCTTCAGCTGCACCCAGAAGCACAATAATACACCTAACGAGACCTTTCCTCTAGATTTCCCTCCTGCTCTTTTGGATTTCCCTAAGTGAGAGTTTAGGATCTTCTCAAAGCTCAAAAAAGATTGATCTACATCTACTAAGAGCCCTGTGAATTAGGGCACATGAGTTGGAAATGAGTATATTGGGAGGCATTGAAAGAGATTTTTGAGAGTGCCTGATGGGCTGAGAGTTAATGGTGCTATTTATGGCCAGGGAGGCACCGACACAAGAGTCCATTAGTACCGGTTGGTTGCAAGAACTAGTACTAAATGGGTCAGACTCATGCGAGACAAGAGAATCCTTGTATACTACAAGCCAAAAGCACAATAATGCACTCACATTGTCCTTTAGTACCAATTTGTTTCTAGAAATGGTACTAATGCAATTTATATTGTTCATAACTGATATTTTAAATATTCATAAATTTAAAATATAAGTATTATGGTTTAAAAATGTTGGAGAAAATTCCCTATCAACCATAGAAAAAACTTAGTGTGCCTTATCTGCCATCAATTTTTTTCTCCCCTATCTACCTTCGGAAAATTTCCTGTTCCCTATCTACCATCCACTAGCACCTCTCTTGGTACTATTGAGGAAGTTGTCTTTCATAAGCCCATACATTTGTTAAAAGATCGCTCACCCATGCACTAGCTTAGTACCTTGTAGTAAACCGCCATGGGCCATACTTGTGAGCTACTTCTCTATGAGGCACAAGGAGTAACATCTATCCCTGACCTCTGTAAAGAGTCAAATGAACTAGGTGATGATTTCTCCCCTCTATTGGTGGAGAGAGATGAGATCGGCTATTGTCATCTTATTGGAATTGATCCTCCAACTATTCGCAAGAGGTAACGGATCCTAGTGCAAGTAATGTGTACCAGCCTAATGCGGGCCATGACATTGATAATGAAAATAGCCGAACTTTCATGTGCTCGGCTGCAACTGTGACTCCAAGCTGGACTGTGTATCGGCTGATATATTCGACCATGCTACTGTTGTCATTACTGTTGAATTTGGAGAACTCTGGTACTTTGAACTTTGGCGGTGGTGGCATTTGATCGAACTCCTCCTGGTAAGGCTTTGCATAACTAGTCAACGGCATCTTAGCCTTCATCCCGAACCAGTTCTGCAGGAGGCTAGTGATCTAATCGTGTGTAGCAAATGCCTTCTGAGTCCATGTAAAGTGATCCAAAAGCTCCTCAGACATCTTGGCTAGGATGCGATCGTATACCCCCTATGTTCTTCTGTGAGATCTTCGAGCTTAGGTTGCTTCCTTGTCTTTCATAATGGCAAGGATCATGCCGGGCCATAAGGATCATCTCACCTTTGCTGTTGGGCTCGGTAGTAGCCATTGCTTGATGACGATGTTGATAATGTCGTGTCCTATAGGCGATCGTATGATAGCAAACACACGATGACCCAGGGAGATCACACTGCTATTGTGAATCTCTTTTCTGTGATGCAGCTCGATTGTCCTCAGCGTTGTGGGGGGAGCGGTCAGGCAATGGTGGTTTTGGGGCATGCCACCTAGCAAGACTTGCTATCCACTGAGGATGTCATGAGCGAAGTGGTCATTGGAGATTTGCCTTGCAAATACAGAACACAGGAAATGTTAAAATACAACTGGATTGCTGGGATTGGCTTTCCGATCCGATGGTGGGTGATCCTAAATCAGCTAGGATTTTATAGCAACACATGCCCCCTAGTTTTGACAATAATTTATTTATCACGAAATAAAATTCCTGATCTTGCAGTGAATCTTCACCCCAACACATCATATTGCGAATCAAAACCTCTTGGTGAAAATCTTCTTGTATGTCTTTGCAACCTAACATCGTCTCATTGGCTCCAACGCCTGATTCACCCAATCATCTAGTTATGACACCCTCTTTATTTAGCATAACCCCTCAACAGTAGAGCTAATGTTTTGAAAGAAACTCCTTCCATTTGGTCCGTGAATCTTCTTTCATTGAACATCACCCTCATTAGGTGTAGCAGGCTTCATCTTGGTAACAACCAAGTCACAGGCCTCAGCTCCACCTTGGTATGTATGAGCCAGGACATTCATACTGTTGAAGCTTTATCACCTACCCTCCAACCGCAACCAAGTCACAGGCCTCAGCTCCACCTTGGTATGTACGAGCCAGGACATTCATACTGTTGAAGCTTTATCACCTACCCTCCGACCGACACATTTGTGCAGTCACTTCATTGAAAGCCAACCTAAAGGGACCCAACTTTGCTTTCCAGTGTGCATGGAGATTCCTGTGCTTGACCATTCGCTTCAATTTCTTCTACTTTTTTGCTCCCTTGGCCACAAACTCCAAGGTTTTTGTATAAATATGGCCCTTGGTTGCACTTCATCACCACAGACTCCCCCAACTTCTCAATACACCATCACAAGTACTGATCCTTCTCAAGAAATCTACTAGAAACCTCCTAAAATCCAAAAATTGGCCATAGCCAACATCTCAATCTAATGATCTTGACTTGGAAAACAATAATGAGAGCCTTCCAGACCAATGATGGAGCATTCCTAGAAGTCCATCGGCAAGTTCAACCTTGTGTTGGTATCTTTTTAGTTGAAGGTTATGCTAATATTCCTCATGTAGTTTGCCTTCCCAACATGCTCAACTATCTTAGGGATAGCTCTCTCATTGGGTTAGAGAAAGAGTATCATCAGCCAGAATATATCTTGGTCTTAAGAATTGATCCTGGTCCGTGGATGGTCCCACCAAATCGGATATTAGGCCGATAAAAACCCCAGAATACAAATTAATCATAATACTTTTTCTTAGATTGTCAACATGATAGGGTGCCAAAATAAAAATGAATCCTCAAATAATTCACCCTATCTTGCTGGGAAAACTCCTTCTGCTTCGGTTGATTGTGCTATTTCAAACATGCAAACTAAAGCATCCCAGCTTGCATACAAAGCTCCGACCAATATGAAGAAACTCCTAGGAGAGTTCTGCCTACTCGTAGGACATACCTCTTTGCTTTACGCTCACTGCCAACTCACTCCTCTTCGAATTAAACTAGATCAGTGGAATTAACATCTTTTGCAGGGTGGTAGAAGAAGAAAGGAAGATCCCCTTCCTGAGCTCGCTTCAATCCAAATAGCTATGTATCTTTTTCGTTGCTTTCCTTGAATGAATCCTTTGTTATTAGGACATAACCGTACCTTGGAGCAGACGATACTATACCGGCTTGTACTTCTATTCTCTTTGAAAGATTCTTTTCCTCCGCAGTAGGGTACTATTGTATGCACATATTCTCTTGGCAATACATTTGTTTCGAGAAAGAGACGATGGCCGCATATCGACCTTCTTGCAACTCTAAGACTGATTGGTCAGCATGGCGCCTCAAGAACTGGGGCACTTGCGAGCCAAGACAACTTAACCAGTAGTTCACACCCATCAAAGAAATATAATGAGGCCAATCTCGTGGGCCGACCAAATCCTCCTGACTACCTTTCAGCAATGAGAACCAACCGAGTCTATAGTAGCTTGTCCTATGTCGTTGAACTCAGCTTGCTCTCAGATGAAAAGCTTCGTCTTAGTTTCTGTAACCATATTGGAATAATGCTTGTGCATCAATGCTAACTAGCAGGGCTATAGTCTTGTATCATGCCCCGAGCATGAGCTTCACTGGGAGAATACTGTCTTCTATTTCTTAACTTCTTTCTTGTTCTAAAGGTGATGGCTATGCATTGGCTTACCCACATTGCTTCATAAAATTTTAATATCCCCAACTTCTGGCTGTCTAGAGAACAGCAGATAGCCTTGCGCGTTTAATGTTCCTATTTGCCCCCGAGCCGATTTTCTCAAGTGATTGTGTAACATTGACTTACAAACTTAGTATCACCTGGTATCTAGGGCTTCCTTGTTGCTTCAGCCAAAAATATTTTGTATAAAAGTTTTCGGCAGATTGCTTGGATCGGTCTCACCGGCTGAACATTGACACATACACATATTTATTGCCTGATCGCTTAGATTGGGCACTAAGCCTGTGTGTGTACAATGAACACCCTTTTCGCATCCCAATCTATCTTGCCGCCATCTGAGTCAGATCCTCGAGGCCGGTCACATGAACCGGTCAAACTCTATCTTTGAAAGCCTGTGTACTCACACTCTCCTAAATCCCTTCTAGTGAGGCACTCCATCTTGTTGTTCCATAGCACAATCCACATGGTTGCGACATCTTAAGAGTCATCTACATGAGCAACCTCGACTTCATCACCATCCCGTTGGATCAAACATTGGTGCATTGTTAATGGAACACATCAGTTGCCATGAATCTTGTTCTAGCCTAACAAAGCCGAGCATGGACCTTGACTATTAATGACAAAGAAAGTCACGCTTATCGTCTTGTGGCCTAATCATTGAGGACAGGAGAGGAGTTTAGTAAGGATTGGACGCATGGAATCTCAATACCTATTACACATAAGTATAGCTTAATTAAAATATATTTGGCAATTTTATCTACTTGAAGTTAGAATATACCAAAGCTATCTGAATTGATTGAATTTATCTAAGGTTGGTTTTGACTACCATGTTTGCTAAAGTTGAACAAGTTTTGGCTACAATCACTAGATTTAGCTACAGTTGAGCAACTTTCACCTGAGCTACTTGAGAAGGCATCTGAGCATACATTCCCCACCGTGGCGGTGCTAGTGGCGGTCCAATTTTTGGCATGACAAAGGCCTTCCCTTGCATCTGGTACATTGCCTGCAGAATGCAACATGTTAGTAACATGTTTTGCTAATGATAGGAATGCTAATTATTGACTTGATGAGCTTACTGCTGCCTTTGGTACTCATCTTGGGCTTTAAGAAATGCATCATGCTTCTGAGGCTCTTACTGCAGCCTCTCTATCTCCATGTCAGACATGGTGCAGCGCTGGCAGCTGCTACTACCGCCCGAACTCTGCGAGGAAGTCCCCTCTAATGTCGAACTTGTCCCAAGTCGATCTTGCCATTGAAAATGGAGTACCTTCAAAATTGAAACATAGTGTTGACATTGGGAGTGTGTTCTATTGAACACAACTAGACAACATCATCCACATTGAGATCGTACCATCCATGTGCATTGTCGCCACCGCTAGCATACACAGCCTGACCATGCATGGGTTCCTTCCTCCAATCATATCCTTCAGCATGATGTCTGACCGTCTTTGTGATGCCCCCGGCATCTTAGATGCCTTGACACACAATTAGATTAGTGTTAATCATGGATTTGGAATTAATCATGCTTAGAGAAGCACAATAACTAGGCCAATAAATTACAAAGTCAAAATTTTCAAGTTGAATATGCAAAACCTTGCGTTGTTTCGTTGAATAGTTAAAGATTTTTTCACGTTTTCATGCAAGACATCAAATACAAAAGTTTGAGTTCAAGATGTTGCCTTCAAATTTACTATTTTGACCATTTCCAAAATCAAATGTTAAGAGGTTCAAAAGTTCAAATCAAACCAACACAGACTACATTGGGAAAATTCTGCCAAAGTCTAGGGACTTCACTTTTCCCAAAGATCATTCTGAAATTACTTTTGATTTCATTACACAACTTAAAAATCTTCCTTACTATGAAATGAAATAAAACTCATCACCTTTCAAATGCACTAGGCCTTGATCTCATTGGACTTCATTTGATATCCCAAAGTTTGAAAACAAGGAAAACTCTACATAGTGTAAATCTGCTGTTTTACCAAAGCCCTGAACATGTTTGTCCTCGTAGTTTGAAATATGATGTCATCTAGGCCAAACTTTCTATACTAAACTTGTAGACAATTTGGTGAGGGACAACTTTGGTATTTTGTGTGTTGACATGCAGAAAGGTTTGCATGATGTTTTAAATCATTTTCTGTCTTCTAGTGAAAACTGCCAAACTAGACCTGAATGAGAAATTCAAATTTCGAGCAAACAAAAGACATGATCATGCAAAACTATATATAAGAAAGTTTCAGAGCATGAAATTCTAAACAACCTTAGTATACAACTCTTTGTATGAAAGTGACCCTAAAATATACTTCTAGAATTTCTAAGCTGAGAGTTTCAATTGGTCAAACCTGGGTCAGTGAATTAAATTTAAATTTTCTCCTCAAACTTAAATAGAACATGATATCAAAGTTTATAACAAAGTTGTAGACTGACAAATTTAGAACGTTTCTTGTATTTGGAGTTTTCGCAGATTCAGCCCCTAAAACATTCAAAATGGCGAGTTTAGAACATGTCTCCAGCCGGTCAAATGGCCCTTTTCCTTTTTTCGAAATTTCCTTTTTCCTTGTTTCAATGACGCGCGGGCCCCACCTGTCGGACCTCAGATCCCCGCGAATCGGAAACCACCATCCGCACCCGGTATTGCAAAACCGGTTTCGCTCCACACAGACCCGGTCTATAGACCCCTCTCCCTTTCCCTAGCACTGGACCCACCTGTCGGCCTCGCCCGGTCTACGGACCCGTTCCACCCATGCGCCCTCTCTCTTGTCCTCCCCTCCCTCGCGCCCACATGGCGGGAACTCCCTGCCGGGGAGCACCATGGCTGCTGTGCCACTCTGATGGCTGAGCCGGCCTCGCCCTCCTCTGTACCTGGACGCGAGCGCGGCTCCCTTCAAGGGGAAGCACAACTCTCTCCATGCTTCACTCTCCCTCACGTCCCGTTTCTGCTTCACGCAGCAGTAGCAGCCATGGCCACCATGGAGGCCCTGCTTGAGCTTTGTGCCACTGCCTCTTCCGTCCCTCTCTCACCCTGCCAGAGCAAGCAACGCGCCTGCCTCTAGCTCCTCCTCCATTCCCACAGCTCGGCCAACCCCGCCATCGATTGGAGCAACCTCCCCACGAAAGCCACCTCCGCGGCCACCAATGCTGCCGAACCCTCACCGTGGAGCACCCCCATCAGCGCCTCCCTGCGCCTCCAACCGCCTGTGCCAGACTCGCCACACCACCGCGCAGCCCGCGCGCTGCCCTGGGGCGCCGTTCCCCTGCTCCACCACCGGATCGGGCGCCGTCCACCACTGTCCACCACCGCCCAGTTCACCGGCGTTCCCCGCCCGCTCCGGGCTCCTCTCGCAACGCCGCCTTAGGGGAAGGAGCCCCATGGCCCGGAACACCTACCCAGGCCACCGCGACGCCAGCTCAGGCCCCTACACGCCGGCCCCCGCGTGGGCATGCCCCCACGCCACACGCCCCTGCCCCTATCGGGAGGTAGAAGAAAGACATACACTTCTTGCGTTTTAACCTTCGCGTTTCTATTATTTTTTGTTCTGATCCGGTGCACTATGCTATGAGTTGTGCAAATCACCTGATGTAGTCCCTAGATCTAGGAGTAATCGTGTATAGGCCCCCGGATCTGTGAGTTTCATGATTATTTTCCTTATTTCGGCTAATAACTTTAGAAATTCACATTAAATCGAATAAAAATCCTAAAAATACAAACTTGGTGGCATTGTACTCCTATTTAATAGATCTATAGGATTGGAATGATGTGGATCTGTGAAATGACCTTTTTACCCCTTGATCTTGCATGCTTGTTAAAACTAGGAAAATGGCAAATGTGGGTCATATGAAGTCCAAAAATTGTGAAACTTGGTCAGTAGCTTGGTTAGGGTATGTATGCATGCTATGACTTTTGGTAGGCTTGGAATTGACTACATGTTTACTGTTTTGCCCTTGTCATGCATTTAAGCATATTATTAACATAGAAAATGGTTACTAGATGCAAGGATGCTCTAAATGACTCCCTGGAATTTATACATGCTCTATTTGGTATAGATAGCTCACTGTTGAAATATAAAGTTGCGCATGTCAAGTTTTAATGGTAGTTTAAAAATGACAACTTAGTGCATGTTTAACTAAATAATAGGAAAAGGGGCTCTAGCTTGTTTAATAAATTCTAAGAAAACTCATGGCGTATCATAGTCATGTTCAGGTTCTAGAAAGTATTTTTGTAGAATTTATGTCTACTATTTTGAAATGCAAGTGAAATATGTTAAATTAGAATAAAATGAAAATAGGTGTCCCATTAAACCGTGGTTATTCTACTTGCTCATTTTTTTTATATACATGATGTTCATGACATGTTATGCTTGCTGACAAGAGTCCATGTCTAGAAACTATTCCAATTAATTATGATGAATCCATGTGCTGCTTTATGAGCATATGAATGTATGAGTGTATGTTTGCTCCTTATTCACAAACTACTTTGGTCTAAGTAGTTTATCAATCACCTTTCTGCCTATGCATGAAATGATTGTTCAAATGTGTGCTTGATATTCATGCATCCCATTCACTGCAACGTGCATGGCATTCATATAGAGACGCTTATTGCAGATACGTGATCAAGAAAGAGCATGGGGCTACTTCAATCAATGGTGACCAAAAGATCAACTAAGCCCCAAACACGACCTGGAGAGCCCATTAGTCGTGTTTGGAAGGTGGAGTTATCCAAGTGATCAAGGGGTTGCCTGGGGCAAAACCTCACAACCCGGCAAACTAACCTAGTTTAGTTTGTTGGTTTTGATAAAAATAAGCAAAGGTAGGCAGGACTATGAATTTCTCAGCTAATATTATCTTGATTGATGATTACGCATCCGCATTAGGAGTTGATTGAAAACCTTTGCATTAGACTCCCTGGCCGCCCTGGCCATAGCACCTATACCTAGAGTGGGACGATGACTCCCCACCTTTTGAGAACAGGTACCGACGATATCTAGACAAGTACTTGTAGGACGGTAGTACCGGTGGGCTCGGTGCTGCTCGTCTCGATCATCATTGCATGAAGACTACTAAAGTATCTTGTTTCCACTACAAGATGTTTTTGAAATCGCTTCCGCTATTTGATTCGAACTTGCCTTTCATATGCCGTTACTTTGAAACTTGTATTTTATTTCAAACCGGTTTGTAAAGTAAATCTACTTATACTCTATTTCAACTGCCTGTGATGATGTAACTGTTGTGGCTCCATCGAGGGCTGGATGTGTATGATATCAGTTCCTCTGGGAAAAGGTAATATCGGGAGCCGAATGACTCTCGACGGATGACCGGGTTTAGTTTGGTCTAATTGCACTGCAAGCCAGATGTGGCAGGTGTGCTTAATCCGGATTAAATTGGTGGTTCTGCCACAGTCTCCTTCCCATATGCCTCCTGCAAGTAGACACCAACTTTAGAAGTTAGCTATGTAAATATTGTGAGAACTAATTTCAAACTATGGCCAACTAACCAATCACTTTGTGACTAACAGAGTACACAATAGATCACGCTGGGAAGGGTCTGGTCCTCTATGTCCCAGAATATACATGTCTATGTCACTTGACTGCTCTCCAGTCCTAGCAACCTGTATGTAGATGTTAGAATCATATATTTTTCAATAGTTGAGGGAAGAAATATAAAGCGATTACTTACTATGCATTGAGACTTTCGACATTATCCGTCACCCCCAAGCGTATGTGATGTGTTCTTGGTCCCAAAATTTCTATGCTTCCTTGATTGCTCTTGAAATTCTTCAGATGCCCACAGCTCACAAAGTGCCTTGTAAGGGCCTTCCCGATCTTCAAACATTGGATGTGTGATCTGCATGACATGAGTTAGTATATCATAATAACAATCTTAATATCTGAGGCAGCCATACAATTCCCAAATAAGGAAATTACCTGTTCGTACTATTCAACGGTCAGGTAAATCTCCGAACAATCACAAAAGCTGCCCAATTGTTGCCCTTGAGCCTTAAGCCAAGCGTGTGTTACCTGAAGCCGAGTATTGGAGAATGCATCCTTGCATATCTTCATCGCAGTCTGATCAAGGACTTGATCTGCATAATCTTGCTCTGAGGGATCCATACGGAAATACTTCTGCATAATAGGAATCAAACAGTTAATAGAAAAAATCAGCATAATAGGAATCAAACAGTAAATAGAAAGAATTTTACCAAATTTTTTTCACGTGCCCCTGAATACTTCCATAGGTAGCATGTGGAGAAAGTGCAAAATACTTCCAGCTTGTCACGGGTATAGTCTCACTCTCCTTGGTTGTGCAAATGAACAAGGTTACCCCACACGCCGTTAGAAGTCCTATGGTATCCTGTCCCATCCCTAGTCACGTCCTCCCATGTGCTACAAAACAAAATAGCATAGAATACATGTCATGTATACAAACTATTAAAGTAAACAACTCATAATGACTGTACCCATAACCAATTGATCTGATCAGTCTCCTATCCGTAGAGGCAGGAACTGGAGGAGGGTTGATGGTGTGGCTCCTCCTAGTCCGTCTCCTTTGAACTGTACTCACCCATCACATCCTCGTCGGGTTCAACATCCTCCTGCCCAGCTCCAGCCTCCTTCCCATCCTCCTGCCCAGCTCTAGCATCCAGCTCATCCTCCCGCCTAGCTCCAGCCTCCACCTCATCCTCCTGCCCAACTCAAGTCTCCTCCTCATCGTTCTCACCCAGCAAAAGTAAACAAGAGATAAGTTATTGGACATATATAACAATTTCATCATAAAAGTCTATGTACATATGTACCTCAGTTATTTGAAGGGCAATAGGAACTCCCTGCAAGTTTGGGTCCACACACCTCAACAAAGCCTCACGCCCAGAGTTGGTCACGGTACTCCCCTGAAAAAGGTTCTTGCTTGGGATCATCTTTCCCACAAACCCATTTGCTACTTGCTTGAGCCTACGGTTAATCCTATTGATGAAATAATAAGAGTTAGTTCCGGAGTTACATAAAGTACAAAAATAAATGATTAACGATGCACATAAAGTACAGAAATACAAAAAGTCCATAAATGAATGATTTACTTGACAAAACTCATCAATGTCATGATAAAGTTGTCCCCTCCATGCAAAACCTAACCACCAAACTCTTTTCTTAGGTGCTTGTCATTTTCGTTTGTTTGGAATACTGATATCGTCATAGTCTCCAACAAAGGTATCCAGTTCCGTACCAGGCTCTATAACGAAAGATGTTGACAATTCTTCTTCTTGATAAACTTCATCAACTTCGCCATCGAACAGACTAGCACAATAACCAGAACGTTCACAGGGATTCACTTTGTGAACTACCCACCAAGCATGGAACTTTTCGTTTGGATACAACAAATAATAAACCTAGTCACATTGGTGTGCAAGGACCCAATTGTCATTGCCCCTGAGCTTTCGTTATGTTTGACTTGGACCATACCATACTGATTCTCTCAAACCCTTCTAATGGGTTGGGACCAATAGCAAACAAAGAAGATAATTTATGTTCCTTACCCCCTATGAATGTGAACTCGATAATTTTTTGAATGATTCCATAATAATTAGATTCATGTCCTTGTTCATCGCTTGCCTTAACCATAACCCCAGAGTTAAATGTTGCTGCTAGAGGACGAGCGGCTTCAAATGAGGCTGAGCGATTCTAGAATCCATTGACATCGTACCGACCGTGGCTTCTAACGGTCACCCTTTCGACTGATAGCAGAACCAAGTCTTCATGGATGTCCCCGTAAATTTTGTCACACTACTGAACACACATAGTTGGGTTAAGGGACATATACTATTGACATGTAATATGAGAGATAAATATGGTACGGAAAGATTTTTACATAATCCTTGAACCAGTCCATAAAAGTATGTTTTCCATCTATGCCATGTCATCGCATCCTATCTAGTTGCTTGCTTGTAGGTTGCTTCTTAGATGTCCAGTTCTTCCTTTGGAACTCACTGTACGAAGGATACAAATGGATAAGGAATAGACCAAGATATCGGTGGTTATATGCTATGCAGATCTTTCATATCATGTTATAGATAGGTTTTATTTTGTCTACTTGGATGCGGTTCTTTTTTTTTATGATTACATAATTTCATCCACCGCCGATCGCATGACATCGAGACGTTGGCCGACAGGAGTTCATGAGCTCTCGTGATGTCGATTCGAGCGATCTAGCAAGAATTTAACATTTGCATCTGTTGTGCGTGCTTTTCAGGGAGAACCAGAGCCAGCTTCCGCATCCACGATTCACAACCTTCCTGGCTGCAAGATCAAGCCAGGTGGCATGCCCACACGACCAACTGGTCGGCTCTCCAGCAAGAAGCCGACTGGAGCCGCCACCCGGGAGACGAGCGTAGCAGCAACGCGATCCTCGGCTCCTCATGTGCCCCAGCCGTAGGATGACCTCCCTACCTAATTCCTAAGGCAACACCTCGGCAAAATATACACTACAGAAGTATGATATCTCCTTAAGAATAAATGCTTCAGCGATATACCCTTCAACTCTATCCTTATTGCGAACCATTGACCCAAGATATTTGTGAGCCTTTTCAATGTGGTACATCCACCTAAATTGCACAGGCCCACCAACCTTCGCTTCATACAAAAGATGAACAAAGAGATTTTGCATTGGATTAAAGAACCCATGAGGTAAAATTTTTCCATTGTGCATATTAGTACAGGTACATCTTTCTCTAGCTTCTGCATCATCTCTTTCTTGATTTCTTTAGCACAGAGCTATGGATAGAAATAGCTTAGCTCAGCTAGCATCAACCAAACTCCATCATTTAGGTAACCGCAAAACATCACGGGCACGAGTCTTTCCATGATAATGTGGTAACCATGGCTCTTCAAACCAATAAGCTTCTCAGTGTTCAAATTCACAGCTCGTTTCAACCCTATTGAGTAACCATATGGGAATTTCAAAATTTTCATCCATCTCATCACTTCTTTCCTCTCTTATGGTTTCAAACAAAATGGGGCACGAGGTTTACCTCCACTTGTGGTGAGCTCAAGGGTTGGGCGGTTGCAAATCTTGGCCAAGTCCCTTCGGGCCTTTACATTATCCTTTGTTTTGTCACTGAAATCCATGCTCGTGCTTATGATGCTTTCAGCAACATTACGTTCCTGATGCATAACATCAATATTGTGCATGAGAATCAACGCCTTGGCATATGAAGCTCTCATATTCCACTTATGTGAGTCCTATTGTGGTTCTCTCCAAACCCTTCATACTCAGTCTGTTCCTTATTTAGGGAAATGCCTACGAGTTAATCAGCAATTTCTTGCCCGCTTAGCCTTTTTGGTGGTCCCTCATAGCAAATGGTGTCTTTCCTAAGGCTATCCTTTTCGCCTCTAAATATATGATTGGAAGGCAACCAACATCTGTGGCAATCAAAGTAGCAGATCCTCCAACCAAACTCAAGATGAAAACATCTAGTTTCAGCACCACATAACTGACATGTCAAGGTCCCATGAATGCTCCATCCAGCAAAGACACCATACACCAAGAAATCATGAATTGACCACAGGTACGCAGCCCTAAGGGTGAATTTCTACTTCTTGTAAATGTCATATGCTTCGACACCTCTCCACAGCTATTTCAACTCTTTGATAAAGGGTTGTAACATCACGTTGAGTTTTGTTCCAGGATGTTCCAGACCAGGTATGATGAGGCAAAGGAACATAAATTCATACTTCATGCAAAGAGAAGGTGGAAAGTTGTATGGAATAGCAACCACAGGCCAACAAGAGTAGGAAGTAGCCATTTGACTGAAAGGTGTGAATCAATCAGTTGCCAAACCGGTGCAAACATTTTTCTCATCCTTAGCGAACTCTAGGTCAAAGCTATCCAAATCCTTCCATGCATCTCCATCAGAAGGGTGCGCCATGACCCCTGGGTTGTCACGTACACCTTCTTTCTGCCATCGCATGGGGTGAGCCATTTTCTTTGAGAGAAAGAGCCATTTCAGTCGAGGTGTCATAGGAAAGGAACGAAGTTGCTTCTAGTCGACATCCGTCATCACCTTTTCGCCACCCTCGTTTACTACCTCGACACATCTCCCTTTGCCACAGTTTAAGCACTTTTTCTCCTTGTCATGATCCTCCCAGAAAAGCATGCCGTTATCAACGCACATATCTATCCTCTCATATCCCATACCGAGGCCTTTGATCAACCTCTTGCACTGATACATGTCATTGGGCAACTTATGAGGCTGTGAAAGCACATCCCCGATCAATTCCACGAGCTCATTGAAACACTTGTTCGAGAAGAAATACTTGGACTTGATGGCAATGAGCCCAGTCACAAAAGCTAGGAGGGACACTTTTGTGTATTCATGCAATGGCTCTTCTGCAGCTTTTAAGGACCTTGAAGAACTCCTCAACCTCCTTTGTAGTAGGATCCTCAGAGTTTAGATCAAATTCCAGCTATAAAGCTTCTAGCATCTCCCGCTTCTATCATCATCCGCTTCCCCTTCTATTTCAACTCTAGTTTCTTTCTCACCATGGAATGTCCATGTTTCATAGTTAGGCATAAAACCATTTTCAACCAGGTCTCTGGATAAGTCTCTCCTATTCCGAAATTTTCTGTTGTTGTGGATGTTGCATGGACACCTGACCACATCACGAGTTGTCAAAGAGAAAGAATGGTTGATAAAAGCCTGTGTCTTGATCCTTCACTCAGCTGAGTGAGCTTGTGCCCCACTCTTATCCCAACCGTCATACATCCATCAGCGATAGTCGCCCATACTTGAGGCTATTAAAGCAAGACAGATGGTAAGCATATTTTCTTTCTACATATTGCGGCCCAAAATAGTGCATGACAAAACCCTTATATTAAACCATATTATAACATAACAAAGCATATTCTAACCGAAAGACTTAATGCATAGCATGATCATATGTTAAAGCATAGCATATAAAAATAATAAGAAATAGTATAAGTGCAAAAATATAACTAAGCATGTTGAACCATAACAAATCATAACTTAATATAGAAGCAAGCTTGACATTTGACATAATCAATCAATACTTAATCAAAGAAATTAATACTAATTTCACTTCTAACCATAACTTTCGCCGGCCATGCCACTGAAAATTAACTACAACTACTATAAAAAGCATTGGTTTCTTACTTCAAACACAGTTCTGCTATTTTCCTTAGAGCGGGATGGGGCTACTGGGTGCGCTGCGTGGGGCCAGTGCGCTCACGTGGTGGCCGGGCAGGGCCAGGACACCGGGAGGCCAAGGAGGGCCGCCTGCAGGCCATGGGAGGGACACTGGTCCGGGTGCACCAGGGAGGGGTGCCGGCCAGGGCCGAGCAGTGAGGAGCGTCTGGCGGGTCTGGCTAGGGAGGGTCGCTGGCCGGGGAGGGGAGCCGGACCGTTGGGGCCGGGGCACCTAGCGGCGAGGGGCGCGGGGCTGTGCAGCAGGCGCAATGGCAGCGGGGTGAGCGTGTGGGGGTGGGGCGGCAGGCCGGCGGCGGCGGCGGGGCACGCGTGGGGGTGGGGGGTGGGGGGGCGGGCAGCTGTGCTTGGCGGCGGCGGGGTGCTAGGGCATGTGTGATGCGTCTGTGTGTCGGGGTGGGCTAGGGCAGGGGGGTTAACATCCTCAACTTTCGACAGATGCCCTGGCCGCCGAAAATAGTTGTATTGCTTTTGGCGGCCAGGTGAGGCCGCCAAAAACAGTGTACTAATTTTTGACGCAAGTCGGCCGAAAGTAACACCACTATTTTCTGTGGCCGCCAGAGCTGTTGAAAATGGTACTATAATTTTTGTTATTCACGTACTGCCACCAAAAATAAGTATATTGTTTTCGGCGGTCGTCTAGAGCCACCGAAAGTAAAATTAGCTGCCGAAAGTGAGCTGGATTCCTTTAGTGTAAAGGTACATTTAGTACGAGGCCATGCAACCGGTTGTGAGGGTTTTAGTCCCGATTCTATAGTACCGGTTGGGAATCCAGTACGGAAGGGTTTTCAACCGGTACTGATCCGTCTTTCTGTGGTGGTGGATTAAATCTATCTGAAACACATATGCTAGAAACTAATCTTCACATACAGCATGGATTGCTCCAATAGGATTGATCGAACAGTGAGGATCAACTAAATGAGTAGTGGCACTAGTGCTGCATATAGATTCGCCCTAATTTTCATGGGTCGACCTTATTCTCTCCCAAATACCATAAATACTGCTGGGAGGGATGAAGAAATCTAAGAGGCGGACGTGCAATACCAAGGATCAGAATATGCTTGCCTTGCTATTAGCATATTATATTGGTACGTTTACCATCTTTCACGATTATGGTACGACATTGGTATCTACGTGCTAAATTGAATAAGAAAAACCAGCGCCCATTATGGGCGACAATTTATTAGTCATCACAATTTTGTTGCATTGTGTAATATTTTAAATTTAGCCCAGTTATCAGCATCAGCCCGTTTTGTGAGAATGAGCTAGCATCGACTGCGCTCGCAGGAAAGACAACGAGATATCACCAACAACGCTCATCATAACAACCCTGCCTTTGCACCTAATACAACTAGCGCTGGCATCCTGGTCTCTGGTGTCTCCATCGATCACAACGACTTGGACGCCGTTTCTCTTTGGAGTATACTAGTTAACTTGTACGCAGTTCATTCAAATGCAATAAATGCACTCTAGACAAAAGAAAGTCTACTTGCGGAGACATAAGAGACTGCTTAACATGCATATTGAGAATTCCAAGGTTGATTGCATTATGAGATATAAAGTTGATAAGCAGCGAAGTAAAAGAAAGGATTAGTAGTTTTCCAGATGCATCCCAGGCATCGAGCAGATCCTAGTGTTGTCTTGTTTAATTTCCAAGGAAATTAAAAAGTACTCCGAACATAGGAAACTTGTCGCACGGATTGAATACGTTGCAAAGCAACGTGCTAATATGCAATCGAAAGGAGCAATAATCTTGCTTGTGCACCTAGCTAAAAAACTAGTAGATGCATCATACTAGTTGTACATGACTAGGTCACCATATTAGTAGATCACCATATGATCTCAGTTTCCAGCACGGACTTGGTCACCATTTTTCATGCGAGTAGTTTATTTGTACGTGATGTAAGCAAATCATGCAATAAATGGTAGTCTAGTAGAGCCAGATTTTTCGGAGTAGCCTCTGTCCAGCCAAAGGCCCTTCTGCAAATATAAAGATGGTATGAAATTAAGTGAAACAATTAATTAGTTTATTCGCTGTGTTTCATTATACCTTCTAGGTTGTAGCGCAAGTTAAGCACCTTCTAGAACAATACAGGGAAACTAACATTTTCCATTTCCACCGTGCACTACTACTATAGAAAAAGGTTTTAGTTACCGACATGAACCCATGTCGACTATATATGGGGGTTCACAACCGCATATGGACATCCTTAGATATAGATATTGCACGCAGACTCTTAAACTTTTCCCGCCGTACCATCTGAATTCATTAACTTTCAAAGTACACAATTAGGTCAATGAACTTTTTCCACTATACCATCTGGGTCCATGAACTTTCAAAGCGCAGTCCATAAATTTTTCCCGCTATACCATATGGGTCGGACAAGCTTAGCCGGATAAACTCTGCCTACGTGGAACCGCCCGCGCGTACCATCGTGGCTGCCGGCGGCAGAGCGGTGCGGCCACCTTCACATCGTCTCGCTCATGTGGTCAACCCCGTGGCCACGCTCGCCTAGCACGCCGCGGCCCATCCTCCTCCGCCTCTCCCACCGCGGACGGCCTCATGTCACGCCTCCGTCTAGGCTCGGCAGTGTCCTGCTCGGCGGCGCTGGACGAGCTGGTGCGCATCGTGCCCACGCTGCGGCCATCATCTGCGGCGGTCGTGGCCGCGGTGGCGGCAAGCTAGGCGAGAGTGGCCGCGGGTTTACGACATGAGCGGGCGTGTCCACATAAGCAGAGATTGCCCGGCTGGTCCTAATTGTGCACTTTGAAAATTTATGGACCCAGATGATATACGGAAAAAGTTCATAGACCTAATTGTGGACTTTGAAAGTTCATGAACCCAAATGGTATAGCGGGAAAAGTTTAAGGGCCTGGCATGCAATTTACTCAGGTATTAAAATCATTTCTGGAAATTGATTTTTAGAGGCAAGTGATGTGGTGATCTCTTCGTAGAAATCACATTTCTAGCACAACTGATGTGGTCGTCCACCCCTAGGTATTGAAATATGATTTCCAGAGCTGCTAAAGAGGTGGTCTATGTGAACAACTAACTTCTAAAAAGTGTTTTCAGCTACTTATAATAGCATTCAATATATAAAGAACTGACCTAGCAATACTAATTTATTTATTTATTTCCTTCTCCCATTAATATGTGATGTCTTCAAGTTCAATACTAATGATCAAGCGAGTGTTAAACACTAGAAAGATGAGACGGTGAATAGAAGCTACTTGCCTACAGCCACACATCTCTTGTAACAAACCATTAACCATGCATAGAGCCACGCGACAGGAACCAATCTACCACGTAAATGCACATGAAGAACGAAGAAACAAACTAAACGTGCACAACTTTTGCACTGCGGAACTTCACTGCCGCTAAAAGCAACACATCAAACTCCATAAGAAAAGGCACAACTCTACTGTGTTCGATTCTCCATGTTATTCTCAGTAAGATCTGGTCTGAAAACTGTCATATTCGAAGGAACTGAACTGGATTTGAGGGATCGAGGAGATTTTGATCGATCTATTTTAGATTTAAATGCACCCTAATCCCCTTGACCCCTCCATCAATGTTGCCAGACTAGACCTGAAAGGTAATGCAACTATGGGACTGTATTTGAGTGAAATCGAAGTCTGAGCAAGATTCTGCACATGGTCTTGTCTCATTTGAATCCTTCTACAAGCTCTTGTGCTCACATCGAGCAGGAACAGAACGTGCTGGCCAAAATTTCTCACACCTTGCTGTGCTTTGCCCTTGCAAAGCGGGGTTGTGGTGTGGCCGGAGATCCCTCCGGCACTCGAGCCTAGAGACGAAGTTGCACTTCTATCGAACCAAACTCTTCAACGAGTTACCAAATTGAAGAAAATGTTGAATATGTTGTAGTGCCTACGGAGTGGCTACCTAATGATATTAGAATTATTGCTGCTATCATTATCTGTATAGTTTCATGCTGTAAGCAAGGACTATTTCCCATAAGAATAATTCTTTATTCCAATCACGATGCACCATATATAAAAGTCTATTAGAATTCATTGAAACACAAGTCTTGGAGATAAAGTCAATTAGACTTCATGGAACTGAAAGGTAAACATACTGCACCGTATGTTATATTATTATGGCATCAATTTTTGACACAAATGCATATTACCACATTGAAAAGTAAAATAGAACACCATGGCTCACAAGCAAGCATAAGTGTTACATGGCATTTATTCTATATATGTACTATGACATAGAAGTTGAACACGTTCACTCTCGCATAGGCACAATCAGCAGAGAATCAGTAGTGGTTGTTCTCCCAGAACTGAGACTGGAGCCAATCTATAAGCTTCTTTTCCACCTGAAATGCCTTTGCCAAAACATCATCGGAGATCGGTGGCATCGATCCAAACACCGCATTGGCAATAGTAATAACCCCAGGGTTCTGGCTGCTGAGCGATGACAACGCAGCTGGTGGCTTTTCATGGTCTAGGTTCATCTGGAAGTGGATCATTGCCTTAGGGAACACAAACACATCACCCTTCTTGACCACCTTGGAGAAGAGCTTGTTGGGGTTGGATGTGACAAAGCCGAGGTAGAGTGTTCCCTCGAGCACGGTGAGGAGCTCGGTGGCACGAGGGTGTACATGCGGTGGGTTCACACCCATGGGCGCATAGTCGATCCGTGCATACGAGATGCCAAGGGTGTTGAGGCCAGGAAACTCTGTAACATTTATGTTGGTGACGATAGACCCGACCTTGGTGTTCATTGCATTCCTAGGCTGGTCGAGCTTGGCTGCATTGAAGAAGTCGTCTGGGGTCACAGCCATCGGGTCCTTGCAAGCAAATCCATTTACTCGCACTGCAGCATAGAAGAGGCAAGATTGAATTTACAAATAGAGTTCAGGGTATTTTATATGTTAAATTGTTACTTATGCATGGCATGAGTCAGTTGAAGTACAAATTTTCTTTCAGTGCCAGTATGTATGCAGTATTCTAGATGTGGCCGAAGGGTAGAAGAACACATGATGAACATTACGGCATATATCACTGGAGTGAAATGGACACGTACAAAGATGCATGCATACCTGGCGATTTCAAATCAGCAACGCAAAAGTCCTGTAGAGGGCTCGGATCATAGGCGATGGCCGGCGCTGAAGCCAGCGCAAGGAGGGCAGTGAGGAGAAACAAGGATGAAAATGAAGCCATTATATTTCTCTGCTAGTGTATAAGAGTTGCTGGGTGAGATCGATGCTTTGGCCATGGAGGGGATGCATGTGCTTATATAGCCGGTCGAGATCGATGAGTCGGGCCGCCACGGTAGCCACGTACGTGGACTTGACTAACTGCCCATTGAAACAGTCGCCGCCTGGGGCAGCTACAACTTTCTGATCAAAATACAGTAAGCTGACATGTGCTTGACCCTAACTGAGTAGCAGATTTGATGTGCATGCCACCTCTGCAAACTACTTCGGAGTACAGAAAAGTCAACACCCGTACTGCTCATCCAGTACGTCGAAAAGGTCGACACAATTTCTACTATGCAAAATACATAACCCGCAAAGTTCTTACGTATTTGGAAAAGATGAGTCGTCGTAAAAAAACTAGTCGAAACCTACCATCGTCTAGACCCCCAATATATACCACTACATGTAACAGGCTCAAAACTTGAGCTTGGCAACCAAATCCAAAGCGCGCGCACAACCGAGTGATCGATCTTCATATATAGTGCAACAGTGCAAATGATCATCACGCAACACGTTCCAACCACAAAGTTAGAGAAGCCTCAGGCAATGCCTCGCTGCAGTAGGACCCATCGCCTACTGCAGCCCATGGTGAAAAGATCAGCTAGAAATCAAAAAGAAAATCCATTTTTATGAAGGTGCGAGCCTTTTCAAATACTAACTTCGACTCTCTGTGTCCATGAAAAAATGAAATTCTAGCTGTGGATCAAGCCATCATATATAAGTTTCGTTAAGCTTATATATAAATGTAACAAAATTTATTACATCAAATATATATAATATATGAAAAGAATATAAATCTATTCATATTAATTTAGTATCATAAATTCTATTTAATTTATTTTAATATAAATTTAGTGAAACTTACGATAGTTTGATTTGGGACAAAATTTGCGGACGGAGGGAGTCCGGGAGTACTAGAAGAGGGAAAGGATAATCATCACATCATATATAGGTTGCGTGTGTACTCATGTGTACGGCTAGGCCGATGATAACGTGGAGCTTAATTATCGCCGACAGACCGTTGATTGTGCATTTTTTTTTTATCAACCTTTGCTTGTGCATCTAACATAATGCGTGGCATGCACCCTCTTTTCCTGGGCGATGATAACGTTTCCTTTACTACACAGAGAGTTGAATTGGTCACCATGTTCTCATGGGAGCAGTTGTGTTTCCGTGAACAATTGGATAGTACAACTAACATAAGTCTACTGTGCTACACGGAGGTAGCTAGATGTGAACAACTGTTGGATCGAGAGGATAGATATATAGACCGCATAGGGAAAAGGAGAAACAGGAAGAGGAAATCCAGCCCATGGACAAAATGGACATCTGGGACCATTTCACAGTACTTTCTGATGAACCTCGCCAAATGCTTACACACTTCATCCACATGACCTGCGTATACTGAACCTGATGAAATTCTCATTATACATCTAGGAGGCTACGCTAAGAATCACGGCAGGTGTACAGAGTAGAGACACTTCGAGAATTTTTTGTTAATAATCAATTCTACATCTTTAACAATAGTTGACGATAGAGTAGATTAGCTAGCTGTGAGCCTAATTTTATTTGATGCACCCCTAACCCATCGTACATATCTACAGAATCCTGTGTTGATTTTGTCTCAGTCAACGGTTCACTAATTCGTTAAGTTTTCTTGTTGAGTCTTAGCAGTCGTACCCCAAGCACCCACTTGCATGTTGAACAATTCTGTCTTCCGATCCTTACAAGTACCCAATGTATCCAGAGGCTATATATATGTGCCTTACAAATGGCCCAATAATTCCACCGGCGTGTAGTCAGAATGGTAATGAGTACATTACAGAGCCAAAGATATCAGATAACATACTATTCCATCTGCAGCATCCCAAAGTAAAAACAAATGAGGGAAAAGTTATTTGTAAAACACCACCACACCGGAGCTTTGCTCATTGCTTTAAAATCGCTATAGAACTCTAGTTATATTTCTGAATTCTTTTAGATTGTTAAGAAGTTTGAGATGAATCAGAATTCCAGTTTCCATAGAAGTTCTTCAAGTTCTAGCTCATGTTCTCGATTTGCTCATAAGAAGTAGCCTCCTTAGCAAGGTCAATCATGTCACGCACAGTTGGTAAAAATAATAGAGGTATATAGGGTACGGTGTACCAATTGCAAGATTTGAATCATTCTTAATTAGAAGGCACAACGTGAATATGTTGAGCCTCCACATTTTGACTTATCGTTACAAACTAGATAATCAGGTCTAATACTGACACCATCCTCTAGAGTAAAACAAACAGAAGATGGTAACTAATTACATAGCAGAATAGTAGGCCTTCATCTGCATATGTCATAACCAGCCTTTGTGCCACGTACAGCAACAATGTCAACCATACCATTCGTCCTCGGAGAGAAATTTTTTGAACTGGTCCTCAAAGAAATTGAAGTCATAGGATCATAACACATATGTACAAATATCATACAGCCATACAGGCCATGTCAACCAACAAAGGTGCACAGAAGTATCTACGAAAATTGTGCTATGAAATTATGCACTTCAGAACATGAAATTGATTCTTAAAATATCTAAATTTGGATTCTATATAAATCGCACATCGTGACTAAAGTTATGATCTATATAAAACACGTCCAAGAAACTAATCTTAACATACAACATGGATTGTTCCAATAGGATTACAACAAGTTAATTGTTGTAGTCCTAATGAAGGCAGTAGATTGTAACCGTGCAGATCTACTTAATGAGTAGTGGCACGCAAAATGGTGCGTAAGAACTAGATTGGCCATTTGGCCCAAATATCTGCACATTATTCATGGGTCGAGGTTTCGGTGACCTTACTCACTCTCAAATACCAGTAACAAATACTGCTTGTAGGGACGAAGAAATCTAAGAGGACGCGCAACACCAAGGATCAGAATCTGCTTGTCTTGCAATTACCCGGTGTCTGATATTTCACGAATTAATAATAATGGTGGATTAACTGTGATGTATCCACGTGCTACTGCAAATAACATCGTTTATTGTTAGCCAATTTATTTGTTGTCACAATTTTATAGTAAAACTTTAAATTTAGACCAGTCAGACATCACCTTTTTGAGAGAATGAGAGAGCCTCGACTCCGCTCAGAGGAGAGACAACAAGAAATCACCAACAGCGCTCATGATAATAATCATGCATTTGCACCTAATACAACTAGCATTGGCGTGCTGTTATTAATTTATCACGGACTGGTCTCTGTTGGTTCCATTGATCACAATGATTTGTACGTAATCTTACTATTATAAATTGGGGACTCATTTTGTTTAAAAAACTGTAAATCCTAAAAATTCTCATAAAAATCAAAAACATCCGATTGTCCATCATGTTATCTAATAATAGGAGCCATATATATATTATGTTTTCTATAAAATTACCTATCATGCCATTACGAAAGATAAAATAAAATAACATCTAAATTTATATAAAATGTACCCACCATGCCATTATGAAATATAAATTAAAATAACCCCCTAGTTTCGCATAAAACTAACCATCTTTCCATTACAAAATATAAATTAAATAACTCCTAAATTTGCATATAAATTTATCACGGTTCCATTATAAATTTAAATTTAAATAAGCTCTAAACCTGTATATGAATTATCCAATATGCCATCATGAAAGATAAATTAAAATAATTCTTAATTTGCTTATAAACACCCACAATACCATTGATGGGTTTGTTCATTCAAAAGCAATAAATGCACTCTAGAAAAAAAAAGTCTACTTGAGACTTCGCAGACAGATTAACATGCATTGAGAATTCAAAGGCTGATTCCATTATGAGATATAAAAGTTGAGAATACAAGACAGATTGCATTATCATATTATTAATTGACCACGATATGATCTCAGTTTCCAGCACTGACTTGGTGACCATTTTTCGTGTGAGTGGTTTATTTATTTCTACGTAATGCATGCAAATGCAATAAATGTTAGTCTTGTAGAGCCGGACTTTTCAGAGGAGCCTCTCCAGCCAGTGGCCGTTGTGCATATATGAAAAGAAACATCCTTTTAGTTACCTTCTAGGTTGTAGAGCAAAGTTCAGCACTTTTAGAAAAATACAGAAAACTAACATTTGCCATATCATATCCACTATACACTACTACTATGGAAATAGTTTTCAGATACCGGCACGAGACCATGTGGCCTATGGGTTCGGAAAGTCACGAGGGCCGTGAGCTGACATCCTAAGGGGGTTGGGTTAATTAGGATTCTAAAAACTAAGATTTCTAAAACAACTTATCAAAACCTATGTGAGATAAACAAGATATATGCACTGAGGTTTTGCTAAGTGTTGCTAACTCTATCGTGGCCATGTCTTGCAACCTAGTTCCGCCTAGAAACAAACATATCAAACTAGCCTACGAAAGTAAACACATGTGTGTGAATGTAAATGAGGAAGCTAAAGACATGATTAGAGTGAATGCAAACTCCCGATGATGATGGCGATGATGGCACAACTGGGATACATGGCGATTTTCTACTGAGGTATCGGGAAGGTGCACAAGCCTCCTCCTGCCTCCTCGTTTGGCGCCCCTCAAAAGGTTTTGCTCTTGCGTAGTCCGCGAAAGTACTACGGCCTCAATCCTCGCAAGGGAGGTTGGCAAAGTTACCCACGCAACGCCTTGCTCTTGTGTAGTCCACGCAAGGACCACGACCTCTTCCGAGCAAGGATAGAGGATGGCAAGGTCGCTGCGAGATGGTCAAGCAACCCAGTCGGGTAACTTTTAATATCCCCGTTACACACCAACACAAGTCCTTTCTCTCGTGTAGTCGCATAAGGACGGTGACCTCTTTCTCGCAAGGATGGAGGATGCTAAGGTTGCTGGGGTCTTCTGCAGGCCTCTCACACACGCTCTCCACCGTCTCTAGTATGTTGAGCTTTTGGCCAAAACATTGAGGGCCTCCCTCCCTCTCACAAGCAAGGTGGTGGCTACTCCACAACTCAAGGGTCTCGCAAGACTTACAAGCCCCCCTTACAAGTCTTCACTTGTGCAAGCATGGACTCCCTAGGAGTTTCGCAAAACTCCTACAACACTTGGTCATAACCAAGAGCTATGTGCTAAGTAAGGCCTAAGCAAGTTGCTCGAAAGCATTAGCTATTCCTGGACGTGTCTATTTGCTCTCTTCGATGGATTGGGCTCACAAATATTTGTCTAAACACTAGAGTATACTCAGGAGTCACCAAGCATATTGTGGAGGCCGGGCAAGAGGGTATAAATAGCCCAAACATCCAAACTAGTTGTTGGGAAGAATCTGCTCTATGCAGACTGCCCCACCGGAATGTCCTGTGCGTACAACCGACTAGCCATTGGAGTCGACCTTGGATCTACAAATTTGACACGTGTGATCACTAGACCGTCCGGTGTGACCACCAGATCGTCCAGTGCATGTTAACACTTACGGTCGTGTGTGGTACTAGCCTCTGTCCAGAATGTCCGATGTATACACCGGACCATCAAGTGTGACCATCGGACTATCTAGTGATTTTGTGCGTAGACACGGTCGCTCCTTCTTTTCTCTGCCTAGAACGTCCAGTGGTAGACCTCTGAACCGTCCGGTGCGTGTAAATTGCACGGAGTCCCGGATCTTCAACTTGAGGCTTCTTCTACTCACGAGATTGTCCAGTGTGTACCACCGTACTTTCCAGTGCATGCAAAAAACTAACCTGCTGACCGGTCAGTGGGACCACCGTGTTGCGCTTCACACTTTCGATCAATGATGGCTTGGGTCTTCTCTTTTGATCTTTAATCCCTTCTTTGAGGTGTTTGTATCCTGAGTCCATCACTTGCATCCGTAGAACTTAACCAAATATACTTGCACACACATTAGTCCCAAAAGGTATGTGTTGTCACTTCAACCACAAAAATTACATGAGGGTACTAAGTACAAGGCTTAGGGCCCAATTTCTTTACAATCTCTCTCTTTTTTGTCATTGATGACAACACGACCAAGCAAGCAATAAAAATACCAATTGAAAGAAATTTAGAACATACTACTTGTTGGGATGCAATACGAAGGCAAGATGAAAGGATGCTAATTGAAATATGCAATAATACCAATTGAAGTTTCATTCCAAAAATATTGGAACAATTTGCTCATGTCTTGCCCTTGCCATGATCTTGTCCTCTTCTTGTGGTCAATGGACACAAGGCTCACCCTTAATTCAATGCAACTTCGCTCATTTTCTAAGACCATTGCCTTGATCTTGATATTTATTTCTCACCCATTGTTCTTGATCATGTGGCAACCCCCTTTTTGGTCCTCTTTGATCTTCCTTCTTGGTTCATGTTCAATTCCTTGCATGCTTTCTCAAGTCCACAATTTCTCCACCTTTGGAATCAAACACCAAATCGAAAACAGTAAAAGCACCAGGGAGAGTCCCACATTCTGTGATCCTTAAGATATGAAAGTTGGATGGATCACAATATATGAGACTTGCATAACATAGGCTAAACTCTCCTTAAAGTTCACATACATAAGATGGTAGAGAAACCATATGCACAACTAGCCAATTAAGACAAAAGGGAGCTTAAACTATATTATGCATGGAGGTTGCTACAAATAATTGAACTGTGCACCAAGGAAGGTGTTAGAAAATTGAAGCTCATTTTCCTTAAACTTCGTGCATGCCTCCGAGGACCTGATGAGACTACACATGATAAACGTGAAAACAATGGTAGTCTCAAAGTAATACGAACAATAGGATAGCCTCCTCCTAACAATGTGCATACAAGCTTTGAATTGCTTGCGAGAGACATGGACTAGACATTCAAGTACAACTGAGGAGGTCACCCAATGATTTGGACTTCAGCACAAAGGTTAAGAATCAAAACTAGTGGGAAACACCTAACTAACAAACTATGTGGGTTGCTCATGTATTAGAGTGAAACAAAAGTAACCCACCATAAGATAGATGAGGCATGCATTACTTGAATTTAAATATGCTCATGCAAAGCCTAGGCAAATAATCAACTAGATGCTAAATGTAAAGCATGAAAAATAATCTAGTTACCAAACATGGAGGATTTGGGTATGAGATGAGATCCAACACTTGGCTTTCTAACTTGAGACATTTTCATCCAAATTTAGCCAAGTCTCTAACTCCTCTTTAGCCCTTGTCGCTCTACGTCACCTTTGGAACCCAAACCTTCTTGGATGCCTTCATGGTATGAATGATGTGCTTGGGCACCCAAATATGTTGGTTCCACACCTTGCCTTGCTTGTTGATCTTGTGAGCAATCACTTTGTTGTTGTTTTTTTGAGCAAATATGGTGTGCTTGTCTTATTGTCTTTCTTCAATCATGGATTGGGGTTGTTTGGAGTGACGATCTTCTTTTGATCTCCCCCTCTCTCTTCACAGCCTCTCCCTTTTTCTTTACTCCACACATGTAGGACTTATGGCCTTCTTGGGGGCAAAGGAAGCACACCATGGTTTGACTCTCCTCAACCCTCTTCACCACTTTGGAGTGATTATCTTGAGGAGGTTGGGCTTGCTCCCCTTTGACTTTGCAACCTCACCACGTCCTCCCTGGGCCGATCCACCTCTTACTTGGGCACCTCATTCTCCATTGCAATCTCTTCTTTGCAAGATTCTACAAACTAATTCTCAATGAAAGGCTTGCAAGAGGGTGAGCATGGTTCATCAATTAAATCATAAGAAGTAGAAGCATCTGTTTTAGATTTTTCATAAAAGGGTGTGGATGCGTTGGTTGAAGTAGCTTTTAGTTCAAGAGACTTTGTTTTCTTTGTTATCTCATCATTATGGTGGAGAATAATATCAAATTTAAGCACCAATTATTCATGAGATGAGCAAGCCAATTGATTTTTAAGTCTCTTGTTTTCATAAATTGATTTATCTAGACCTACTTGTTGTTCAAGCACCGAAGAATCAAGCTCATGAACATAAGAGAGGGCATCAACATTACTTGCATCGCTTTCATTTTTACTTTTGGCCATAAGGCACTTGTGCGATGAAGAGGATGGTTTGCACGAAGTAGGCCAGGAGTGCTTCTTGCAATGATCTTCACCTATTGAGACATATACCCGCTCACCAATGCTAGTGAGCACCTTGTGCCTCTCTCTTCTTTCTGTTTCCTTCTTCTTAAGCTTGTGCCTCTTCTTATCCTCCTTGGCAACATATGGAAATGAGTCCATGAAGTGAGCCTTCTCACCACATTCAAAGCAACCATTCTTCTTTCCTTTTGCTCTTGGAGGTTGTAATCAACATCCTCAATGGTGATTGGGATGTCTTTGGAGTTGAGCTTCTTCAATACTTTATCCATCCTTTTGATCAACTTGGCAATTTCTTCATCATTGTCAGAGAAAGATCATTGGGCTCAATCGTTTTCATCAATATTTTCAGCATCTTCTTCTTCACTTGAACTTAAGCTTGACTCTTTCTTGCTCTTGCTCTTCCTCATCTTTTTTTCACCATGAATTGTGAGAGTGTCTGGCTCGGATGGAGAGGTGTCTTGGCCAATCTTGTCATAATGCTCAAAAGTGATGATGTTGCCAAGAACCTTGGTGGGCGTCATCTTGCTCATATCTTGATTGAGAAGATAGGTGATGATGCTTGCATTTTTGTCACTTGGAAGCACTTCGATGATCTTCCTTGAGATATCAGCATTACTAAGCTTGGTTTCACATATTGAATTGAACTCACTGAGAATAACATTTAAGCGTGAGTACTTGTCCTTAGCCAATTCATTAGGAAGCATTGTAAAACAATCAAGATTGCTTCTAACTAGGCTATGCCTTTGCTCCTTGATGTCACTCCTGCCGTCATGGAGGTCTTTAAGCGTTTTTGATAAGTCATGAGCGCTCAAGAGGCTATATACTCTATTGAAAACATAAATGCTCAAATACTCAAACAAAGCATTGCGAGCACTGGCATTGAACTACAATTCTTTCTAATCAGCTTTAGTCGAGTTCTTAGGTCGAGAGAGGGGTTTTGTTCCTTGCTTCGTCACTCTCCAAACATCCATCACTACGGCGTCTAAATAACTAGCCATTCTAACACACCAATAGGGGTAGTTCGTGTCATCAAAGTGAGGAGCCCTACCGGTACTTTGACGAGCCCTACTTGTATTCATGCTCCTACTCTTAGATGTCTTGGGTACTCAATCCGGCGGTGAATTCGAAAGTCCAAATATGAGTTATGAGCTCTAATGACAATAAAATAGAACTGAATTGAGTTTGCTTTGATACCAATTGAAAGTTGTGAGGACAGTGAGCGACGTCCTAAGAAGGGCGGTGAATTAGAATTCTAAAAACTAAGGTTCTCAAGGTTTTGCAATGTCTTGCTAACTCTATCGTGGCCAAGTCTTTCAATCTTGTTCCACCTAGAAACTAAACTATCAAGCTAGTCTAGAAAACTAAGAACACAATTGATAGAATGTAAATGCAGAAGCTAAAGAGATGAATAGAGTGAATGCAAACTCCCGACGACAATGGCAATGATGGCACAAGTTGGAGAAACATCGATTTTTTACCAAGGTATCGAGAAGGCGTGCAAGCCTTCCTCTACTCCTTGTTTGGTGCCCCTCGTAAGGCTTTGCTCTCGTGTAGTCCGTGCAAGGACTAGGACCTCAATCCTCACAAGGAAGGAGGTTGGCAAAGTGACCCACGCAATGCCTTGGTCTCACATAGTCCGAGCAAGGACCATAGCCTCTTCTTTGGAAAGATAGAGGATAGCAAGGTCGTTGTGAGATGGTTAAGCAATTGGGTCAGGTAACTATGCATATCCCCGATACACACTCATGTAAACCTTGCTCTTGTGTAGTACGTACAAGGACTACGGCCTCTTCCACACAAGGATCGAGGATGGCAAGGTCATTAGGGTCTTTCGCGGGCCTCTCACGGATGCTCTCCACCATCTCCACTATGGTGAGATTTTGGCCAAAATACCGAGGGCCAACCGCCCTCTCACAAGCAAGCTGACGGCCACTCCACAACTTATAGGGTCTCGCAAGACTTACAAGCCCCCTTAAAGGTCTTTGTGCACACAAGCACAGAATCTCTAAGAGTTTCGCAAAACTCACTACAACACTTGGTCGCAACCAAGAGCTATGCACTAAACAGGAGCTATGTTAGGATGTGTCGGTCTCTTTGATGTATTGGGGTGACAAATATATGTCTCAACACTATAATGTACTCAAGGGTCAACAACCATACTGTGGAGGCAAGACAAAGGGTATACATAGCCCAAACCCCCCCAAACTAGCCATTGGGAAGAAACTACTCTGTGCAGACTACATCACTGGACCATCCGGTGTATGCACTAGACCCTCTTGTGTGTAGAACACCAGGTCATCTGGTGCGTACAACCAACTATCCATTGGAGTCAACCTGGATCTTCAAATTTGACTGTTGTGACTACTGGACTGTCTAGTACGTGTTAACGCCTGCCATCGTGTGTTGGTAGTAGCCTCTGTCAAGAATGTCTGGTGTATACACCAGACCATTCGTTGTGACCACCGGAGCATCCGGTGCATTCAATGCATGGACGCGGTCGATGTTTCTCTTCTCTTCCTTGGATGTCCGGTGGTTGACCACTAGAGCATCCAGTGTGTGTAAATTGCACCGGGTCTCAAATCTTCAACTTGAGGCTTCTTGTACTCGGCGGGTCCATGGGACCGCCGTGTCACGCTTCACGCTTTTGATCGATGATGGTTTGTTTATTCCCTTGTGCTCTTTAATCCCTTCTTTGAGGTGATTGTACCCTAAGTCCATCACTTGCATCCCTAAAATTTATCCAAATATACTTGCACATATATCAATCCCAAAAAGTATATGTTGTCACTTCAACCACCAAAATCACATTAGGGAACTAAGCACAAGGCTTAGGGCCCATTTTCCTTAGAGGCCACATGTGGACATCATTAGCTATGGGTATTAAATCATTTCTAGAAATTGATTTTTAGAGGCAAGTGATGGGGTGATCCTTTTGTAGAAATCATATTTCTAGCGCAAGTGATGTGGTTGTCCACCCCTAGGTATTAAAATATGGTTTCTAGGGCTGCTAAAGAGGTAGTCTATGTCAACATGTAACTTTTAAAAAGTGTTTTTGAGCTACTTGATTATAATAGCATTTGATATACAAAGAACTGACCTAGCAATAATAATTTATTTGTTCGTATATTTCCTTCTACCATATGTCTTCAAGTTCAATACTAATGATCAAAGTGAGTTTTAAAGACCAGAAAGGTGACTAGAGACTGTGAATAAAAGCTACCTGACTACAGCGATACATCTCTTCTAGCCAAACATTACCATGCATAGAGGAGCCACGCGATAAGGATGATTATACCACCTAAAAGCACGTGAAAAACTGTGAAGACACTGCGGAACTTCACCGCTGCTAAAAACCACACATCAACTCCATGAGAAAAATGCACAACTCTATTGTCTTGAATTCTCCATATGATTCTCAATAAGATCTAGTTTGAAAACTCTTAGATTGGATGGAATTGAAGTGGATTTGGAGGAATTGAAAATATTTTGATAGATCTATTTTAGATTTAAATGCACCCTAGCCCCCTCCTATCAAAGTTGTCAAACTAGGCCTGACGGGTAATGCGACTATGGTAGAGGGAAATTCCTGTCTCATTTGAATCTTTCTACAAGCTCTTGTGCTCACATCGAGCGGGGACAGAACATGTTGGCCCCAATTTCTCACTCCCTACGACGCTTTTCTCTTGCAAGGCATTCCTAAGTTGGTCGAGCCTGGCTGCATTGAAGAAGTCGTCTGGGGTCACAGCCATCGGGTCCTTGCAAGTAAATCCATTTACTCGCACAGGACGCACAAAATGTTGGAATTTATGTGTCTAGCCCTATATGTTTCCAATAAATTTTAAGGAAAAAACTAAAAGGCCCACCCATGGATGGTAGAAGTGGAGGGGTTTAGTCATACATGGTGGGTTGAGGCGTAAGATAGCCAAGTTATATAGCAATCTTCTTGTCCTTCCATGAATGGGAGAATGAGAGGGAAGAAGTTATATAGTCACATGCACGCGTATTCGCACATTTTCCCATAAATAATCGCATGACTTGTGACTTGCACTGGCAGCACTAATTCCATCTCAATCTTTTGCCGTTTTCAACCCTAATCCGACTATGACTTGGGCATTAAGTTTGGAACCGAATTTGATCTTATCACGAGATCTTCACCGAGATTGGTTTCCTTTCTTTTGCGTCAAGTCACCTGAGCTATTTCGCCCATATATAATGCGGGCGTCGTCCCATGGGTACGTACTCATAACACAACACGAGAAATCCGTCTAGGGTTTTGGCAAGAGAGTTGTTTGTCTTCGTTGCTGCACGGCTACTCAGGCGCCTCCATCCCTTCCACCAGCGTGTCGGCGGTAGCGAGGAGAGCAGTGTCTCCGAAACCTCGTCCCATTGAAGAACCTGCACGAGTTAGGGCGAATCAGGTTTTTGGGCAGTGACCATGTGGCTGGTCACTCGAGTTCACCTCCATCTACTCTTCCCATCGGCTGATTCTCCGATAAGCTGATTTGGATCGGCGGATCTGCACGGCTACGTTCTTCGGTTTTCATCGAGCTTTCGACTCCGTTCTCATCGTCAGCTACGATGGAGCGTTCTCCGTTGTAAGTAAATGATGAGTTTCTCGTTAGAGATAGATTCAATTTGTTACATAGACATGCTGCTTTGTGCTTTACGTGGTTTATCTCTAATCCATTGTGAATGCTGTTAAGGAAATAATTTAAGCTAAAGTACCCTGATTTCTAACACAGAAGAGGCAAGATTAAATTTGAGGCTACACCTTATCCTTTTCAACTGAGTAAGCTGACATGTTCTGGACCCTGACCGAGTAGCAGATTTGATGTTTTATCTGACAATTTTGGATTGCAAGACACACTACTTGGTAGTACAGAAAAGTCAGCACCCGTACTGCTCATCCAGTACCTCGAAAGGTCGCACGATGTATACTATGCCAAATATACAAAAACCACAAAGCTCTTACATGTTTGGACAAGACGTACTAGTCGTCGTACAGTATCCATATTGTTTAGTTAATTTACTTAGCTAGATCATCAAAAATATATTACCTATCTCACACAACAAGAACAGAGTTAAAATTCGTCGGCCATATACCCACAAACTTAGGCCCATACCGACGAAATTAAAGTAAGTTCGTCGGCCAACAAGTCGAATTTATGCGTCGAAATTAACTCGTAGAAATTATATGAATAAATTGGTTGCTCCCACGAACTTAAGTAGTTAAGTTAATTTTGTTGATTTCGGGCTAGCCGAAGAAATTAGTCGGCTTTGGGGTCTAAGTTTGTGGGCCACCAGAAACCGACGAACATAACACCCACATGGCACTTAATTTCGTCGGTTTTGGTGAACCCACGAAATTAATGATTTATTATTTTAAAAAATAATGTCATACTCATACAAAATCTGATAATTCATCAAAAATCAGAAAAATCACCGAAAAAATCATACACCATCATATAGTCATGTGTAATCCATTAGAAGCGACATTGCTTTAGGTATACTACCCATTCATCTATTACATTACAAATATGTAGACAAAAACATGTAATCAAGCAGAATCCATCAAAAGCAACATCAAATAGAAGTTCTAAAGCATCCAAGATCATGTGAGATAAACTACGAGCGAACCTACGAGATGAACTACATTTTCTACTTATCAAGTCAATGAGATCAACTACAATTTATACAGATTAACTACCTGCGGCCTTGAAAGGAGATTAAAAAAATAAGTGTTAATGGAACAACTTTGTTTGTACAGATCAACAAACCCTGATCCTGAAAGTAGACATGGACAGTGAGAAATGCATTCAGGTAATGTCACTGGTCTACAAAAGCAGTGAGAAATGAAATTAGATGAAAAAGATACATGTATTTAATAAAGTTCGGGTGGTAAAAGAAAACACAAAAGTGTTCAATGGTGTAGTTTATATAGTCAGGGTAAGCATAAAGCATGGGTGAATTGTCCAACACACAACAAACATCACGAGACAGTAGTAGTGCAAATGCTACTTACAGTACTTGGCACAAAACAAATAAGCACCAAAAGAGTAAGATAAAGGAGGAGGAGAAAAAACCTATGTCCATATATCAGAAATGGAAAGAACAAATTTATAAATACCAACGTGTCACACAAATCAATAAGTTCGTCTCTTTCCTTTGGTTACAAAATATATAGACCATAGACAGAGGAGAAGTCCAAAACAACAACCATAATTAAAAACATGAAAGTGCATGAACAGCAGCTAGTAAAACAACATAAGTAGGTGCTAGTAATTAGTATGCAAAAGTTGTTCATATACAGATCCAAAGTGACATAAATCAGGCCTGAGATGTAAGTTACAGGTAACAAATAGATTCAGGCAAAGAAAAGGATTTGTTTTAGATCCACCGGTTTCTACATGGATCATGTTGTGTTTGAAACAGCATTGTTCTCAATCACATTTAAAACAATTATACTGAGGGACCAAGCAAGAGACAGCAAATCCAAATCTTGAAACAGTTCAAAACTAACACATGCAGAACTTACAAATATTGGAGAGATTTTTCAGCTGGCCCAGCTGTGGCACTAGGACACCTGATAATTGTGTGTTTCCATGGTCACTGTGAAAGGGGTAAGATTAGAACCAACATGAGCACATATTTAACACTCTGGAATGAATTAATGCATACTTTTCATGTACTTACACTCGGATAACACTGTTGTCATTGTTACACGTGGAACCATGTACAGGGATTAACAAGAGTGGGATCCCAACTCTGCAAGACATTGTTAGCATCTTTCAAGCTCTGCCGCAGACTGTAAAGAGCATCACCAGTTGACGAATGGTAACATTATCATCAGCAAACATATTCCTAGTCAAGAGGAACAAACATATGAGAAATTTCGTCGACAATGAGCTCATATGCAAAATGTTTAGAAAAGAAGTAGGTCTCCAAGGCAAAAATAATGTGGTTATATATGTATTCCTGAGTTCCCCCTAAACACAACAAATTAGTTAATACAATCGACACCGACCACCTGGAGCTGTCACCGAGTCTCAGTCGTCAGTCTTCATTTTGGAGAATGAACTGGACACATTTTTGGAGAAAGCGTTAATACAACAACCAAACGATCAATGGGAGGACAGGCAATCTGTCCCCTAGATCCGTCTCGGCACCAATTGGACCCGGTACTGACAGGTGGTTAGTACCTGTTCTAATGGCAAGGACACTAGGGGAGGATCAATACCGGTTCTTAACACCATAGTACCTCTGGGGGGTGTATGTTTAGTACCAGTGTATTAACAACCGGTACCAAGTCATTGAGATTTAGTACTGGCTGGTGATACCAACACGTACTAAATAACTTCACAGAATATACAATTCTAGTGAAGATTTTAGTACCCGTTGATGACACTAACTAGTACTAATATGATGTCCGTGCTATCTTCCCAGCACTTTCACCTCCCGCCACCCTATTACTACCACCCGCCCCCGCCATCGTCTCCTCTCCTCTCATCTCCTCTGTCAACAATGGAAGCCCTAAAGGACCGCCTCGCCGCTGCATGGGACATGCACTCCCGCCACCTCGAAATGCGGTGGCAGTGGAGGCTTTGCGTGCTCTGGAAGGTCTCTCACACCGCTGAGCTGCTCTTGAACCACCACCGCCGTCGCCGTGTCGCCGCCGTTGCTAGGAGAAACGCAGCCCACCATGCTGCCACTGGCGCCGCTACTCGAGACAAGGTGGGCTCCTCATCTGCTGCCACAGCATGCGTTTCCATGCCTGCCAGTGCTGAAGCTGCCATCCTCGACTACAGCGCCGTCAATGTAGCGCCGACCCTGCAAGTCGTCACCGACCCCAGTGTCGTAACAGTCATCATCGACGATGACGATGATGATGTTGCGGGTGTCAACGGCGAGGTGGACTGGGCAGCACTGATGGAGTGTTCATCATCCAGCGAGGACTAGGAAATATATGTAAAAATCAGTAGTTATATGTAAGAACTTATTATGAAATTATATATATGTGGTGGTATTATATGTTGAATCTTGTGTTCAGTTTTCTGAATCTTGAGTTCAACTGAGATATCTCTTGTGTCGAAATTTGATCCGTAATCTTTCAATCTTGGAAATGGGAGGAGTTCTATAATGGCCTGTGCCCTCGGGTGAATTAGTACCGGTTGTTGGAATCCACCGGTACTAATCCGAAAGTATTTGTACTGGTTGGTTACTACAACCGGTGCTAATGCACCCTGGGGCAGGGTGGGGGCATTGAGTACATGTTAATATTGTGAGTGTCTTAAGACCCTTATACTTCTCCAGCTCGAGCCATGAAGACAGAGCTCTATGTTCTTGCATTGGCGCCATCTTTCCTTCATCTAGGGGAGGTCCTGCCCCTTTTTTCCTCAAGATTTCACCCATTTAAGTCTTAAAAAATGTTAGACACTTACTCTTCCCACATTGCACTTTAGTTATGACAGCTTCTTGTTTTGTCTATATATACATATATTTTGTGGCTAATTTGAAATAGATCATGTACATGTTCTTTTTTATTGGCCATTATCGGGCACTAGAGAGATGACAGAGAGAAATAGAGAAGAATGACGAGAAAACACTTATTACGATAAAATAATATAAATATGCATCTTGACGTTACAACTTCAATTAACATAGACATGCATAACATGAAAATAAAATAAATATTTTTACAACAACTATCTGCAGCAGCCTACCCATTCCACTACACATATTTCAAACACTACTATGTGGTGACAACACCACTTGAGTGTGGGATCTGCTGCATGCATCAGATGATGCTTTACGTGCACCCATAGTCTCGAGGGGGTGTAGGGATCGGCCTCCGGTCAAAGTTGGGGTCAGGTTCGCCATCATCAGACGAGATGTGGGGAGAGTTGTAGAAGGGTGGTGTGTGGGACTCACCTTCAGCTGCACCTACAATGCCTACCCTCACCGTCGATTTGGCACTACCCAGTGCAAGTCACGCGGTTCCCACGCTGTCCAAGCTTCGGAGAAGTTCGTTAGGATCTTCTCGCATCTTGGCAGTTCTACCCGTGTAGTTTGACACGAGGAGAGTTTCAGATGTTCTCATAACTCAGAAATGATTGATCTACAACTACAAAGAGCTATGCAAACCAAGTTACCAAAGCAGAAATTAGGTATATGGGGAGGTGTTGCTAGGGAGTTTTGAGAATTTGTGACGGGCTGAGAGTTTGAGGTGTTATTTATAGCCTGGAAGGCATCAACACATCCACCTTTAGTACTGGTTGGTTGCAAGAACCTGTACGAAATATGTTAGACATATGATCTAGGGATAGTAAAAGCTAAAAGCACAATAATACACCTAAAGGGACCTTTAGTACTGGTTGGTCTAAAGAAGAGGTACTAAGCGGGCTAGAATCACAGGAGACAAGAGAATCTAGGGACAGTAAAAGCCAGAAGCACAATAATACACCTAACGAGACCTTTCCTCTAGATTTCCCTCCTGCTCTTTTGGATTTCCCTAAGTGAGAGTTTAGGATCTTCTCAAAGCTCAAAAAAGATTGATCTACATCTACTAAGAGCCCTGTGAATTAGGGCACATGAGTTGGAAATGAGTATATTGGGAGGCATTGAAAGAGATTTTTGAGAGTGCCTGATGGGCTGAGAGTTAATGGTGCTATTTATGGCCAGGGAAGCACCGACACAAGAGTCCATTAGTACCGGTTGGTTGCAAGAACTAGTACTAAATGGGTCAGACTCATGCGAGACAAGAGAATCCTTGTATACTACAAGCCAAAAGCACAATAATGCACCCACATTGTCCTTTAGTACCGATTTGTTTCTAGAAATGGTACTAATGCAATTTATATTGTTCATAACTGATATTTTAAATATTCATAAATTTAAAATATAAGTATTATGGTTTAAAAATGTTGGAGAAAATTCCCTATCAACCATAGAAAAAACTTAGTGTGCCTTATCTGCCATCAATTTTTTTTCTCCCCTATCTACCATCGGAAAATTTCCTGTTCCCTATCTACCATCCACTAGCACCTCTCTTGGTACTATTGAGGAAGTTGTCTTTCATAAGCCCATACATTTGTTAAAAGATCGCTCACCCATGCACTAGCTTAGTACCTTGTAGTAAACCGCCATGGGCCATACTTGTGAGCTACTTCTCTATGAGGCACAAGGAGTAACATCTATCCCTGACCTCTGTAAAGAGTCAAATGAACTAGGCGATGATTTCTCCCCTCTATTGGTGGAGAGAGATGAGATCGGCTATTGTCATCTTATTGGAATTGATCCTCCAACTATTCGCAAGAGGTAACGGATCCTAGTGCAAGTAATGTGTACCAGCCTAATGCGGGCCATGACATTGATAATGAAAATAGCCGAACTTTCATGTGCTCGGCTGCAACTGTGACTCCAAGCTGGACTGTGTATCGGCTGATATATTCGACCATGCTACTGTTGTCATTACTGTTGAATTTGGAGAACTCTGGTACTTTGAACTTTGGCGGTGGTGGCATTTGATCGAACTCCTCCTGGTAAGGCTTTGCATAACTAGTCAACGGCATCTTAGCCTTCATCCCGAACCAGTTCTGCAGGAGGCTAGTGATCTAATCGTGTGTAGCAAATGCCTTCTGAGTCCAAGTAAAGTGATCCAAAAGCTCCTCAGACATCTTGGCTAGGATGCGATCGTATACCCCCTATGTTCTTCTGTGAGATCTTCGAGCTTAGGTTGCTTCCTTGTCTTTCATAATGGCAAGGATCATGCCGGGCCATAAGGATCATCTCACCTTTGCTGTTGGGCTCGGTAGTAGCCATTGCTTGATGACGATGTTGATAATGTCGTGTCCTATAGGCGATCGTATGATAGCAAACACACGATGACCCAGGGAGATCACACTGCTATTGTGAATCTCTTTTCTGTGATGCAGCTCGATTGTCCTCAGCGTTGTGGGGGGAGCGGTCAGGCAATGGTGGTTTTGGGGCATGCCACCTAGCAAGACTTGCTATCCACTGAGGATGTCATGAGCGAAGTGGTCATTGGAGATTTGCCTTGCAAATACAGAACACAGGAAATGTTAAAATACAACTGGATTGCTGGGATTGGCTTTCCGATCTGATGGTGGGTGATCCTAAATCAGCTAGGATTTTATAGCAACACATGCCCCCTAGTTTTGACAATAATTTATTTATCACGAAATAAAATTCCGGATCTTGCAGTGAATCTTCACCCCAACACATCATATTGCGAATCAAAACCTCTTGGTGAAAATCTTCTTGTATGTCTTTGCAACCTAACATCGTCTCATTGGCTCCAACGCCTGATTCACCCAATCATCTAGTTACGACACCCTCTTTATTTAGCATAACCCCTCAACAGTAGAGCTAATGTTTTGAAAGAAACTCCTTCCATTTGGTCCGTGAATCTTCTTTCATTGAACATTACCCTCATTAGGTGTAGCAGGCTTCATCTTGGTAACAACCAAGTCACAGGCCTCAGCTCCACCTTGGTATGTACGAGCCAGGACATTCATACTGTTGAAGCTTTATCACCTACCCTCCAACGGACACATTTGTGCAGTCACTTCATTGAATGCCAAGCTAAAGGGACCCAACTTTGCTTTCCTGTGTGCATGGAGATTCCTGTGCTTGACCATTCGCTTCAATTTCTTCTACTTTTTTGCTCCCATGGCCACAAACTCCAAGGTTTTTGTATAAATATGGCCCTTGGTTGCACTTCATCACCACAGACTCCCCCAACTTCTCAATCCACCATCACAAGTACTGATCCTTCTCAAGAAATCTACTACAAACCTCCTAAAATCCAAAAATTGGCCATAGCCAACATCTCAATCTAATGATCTTGACTTGGAAAACAATAATGAGAGCCTTCCAGACCAATGATGGAGCATTCCTAGAAGTCCATCGGCAAGTTCAACCTTGTGTTGGTATCTTTTTAGTTGAAGGTTATGCTAATATTCCTCATGTAGTTTGCCTTCCCAACATGCTCAACTTTCTTAGGGATAGCTCTCTCATTGGGTTAGAGAAAGAGTATCATCAGCCAGAATATATCTTGGTCTTAAGAATTGATCCTGGTCCGTGGATGGTCCCACCAAATCGGATATTAGGCCGATAAAAACCCCAGAATACAAATTAATCATAATACTTTTTCTTGGATTGTCAACATGATAGGGTGCCAAAATAAAAATGAATCCTCAAATAAGTCACCCTATCTTGCTGGGAAAACTCCTTCTGCTTCGGTTGATTGTGCTATTTCAAACATGCAAACTAAAGCATCCCAGCTTGCATACAAAGCTCCGACCAATATGAAGAAACTCCTAGGAGAGTTCTGCCTACTCGTAGGACATACCTCTTTGCTTTACGCTCACTGCCAACTCACTCCTCTTCGAATTAAACTAGATCAGTGGAATTAACATCTTTTGCAGGGTGGTAGAAGAAGAAAGGAAGATCCCCTTCCTGAGCTCGCTTCAATCCAAATAGCTATGTATCTTTTTCGTTGCTTTCCTTGAATGAATCCTTTGTTATTAGGACATAACCGTACCTTGGAGCAGACGATACTATACCAGCTTGTACTTCTATTCTCTTTGAAAGATTCTTTTCCTCCGCAGTAGGGTACTATTGTATGCACATATTCTCTTTGCAATACATTTGTTTCGAGAAAGAGCCGATGGCCGCATATCGACCTTCTTGCAACTCTAAGACTGATTGGTCAGCATGGCGCCTCAAGAACTGGGGCACTTGCGAGCCAAGACAACTTAACCAGTAGTTCACACCCATCAAAGAAATATAATGAGGCCAATCTCGTGGGCCGACCAAATCCTCCTGACTACCTTTCAGCAATGAGAACCAACCGAGTCTATAGTAGCTTGTCCTATGTCGTTGAACTCAGCTTGCTCTCAGACGAAAAGCTTCGTCTTAGTTTCTGTAACCATATTGGAATAATGCTTGTGCATCAATGCTAACTAGCAGGGCTATAGTCTTGTATCATGCCCCGAGCATGAGCTTCACTGGGAGAATACTGTCTTCTATTACACAAAAGTATAGCTTAATTAAAATATATTTGGCAATTTTATCTACTTGAAGTTAGAATATACCAAAGCTATCTGAATTGATTGAATTTATCTAAGGTTGGTTTTGACTACCATGTTTGCTGAAGTTGAACAAGTTTTGGCTACAATCACTAGATTTAGCTACAGTTGAGCAACTTTCACCTGAGCTACTGGAGAAGGCATCTGAGCATACATTCCCCACTGTGGTGGTGCTAGTGGCGGTCCAATTTTTGGCATGACAAAGGCCTTCCCTTGCATCTGGTACATTGCCTGCAGAATGCAACATGTTAGTAACATGTTTTGCTAATGATAGGAATGCTAATTATTGACTTGATGAGCTTACTGCTGCCTTTGGTACTCATCTTGGGCTTTAAGAAATGCATCATGCTTCTGAGGCTCTTACTGCAGCCTCTCTATCTCCATGTCAGACATGGTGCAGCGCTGGCAGCTGCTACTACCGCCCGAACTCTGCGAGGAAGTCCCCTCTAATGTCGAACTTGTCCCAAGTCGATCTTGCCATTGAAAATGGAGTACCTTCAAAATTGAAACATAGTGTTGACATTGGGAGTGTGTTCTATTGAACACAACTAGACAACATCATCCACATTGAGATCGTACCATCCATGTGCATTGTCGCCACCGCTAGCATACACAGCCTGACCATGCATGGGTTCCTTCCTCCAATCATATCCTTCAGCATGATGTCTGACCGTCTTTGTGATGCCCCCGGCATCTCAGATGCCTTGACACACAATTAGATTAGTGTTAATCATGGATTTGGAATTAATCATGCTTAGAGAAGCACAATAACTAGGCCAATAAATTACAAAGTCAAAATTTTCAAGTTGAATATGCAAAACCTTGCGTTGTTTGGTTGAATAGTTAAAGATTTTTTCACGTTTTCATGCAAGACATCAAATACAAAAGTTTGAGTTCAAGATGTTTCCTTCAAATTTACTATTTTTACCATTTCCAAAATCAAATGTTAAGAGGTTCAAAAGTTCAAACCAAACCAACACAGACTACATTGGGAAAATTCTGCCAAAGTCTAGGGACTACACTTTTCCCAAAGATCATTCTGAAATTACTTTTTATTTCATTACACAACTTAAAAATCTTCCTTACTATGAAATGAAATAAAACTCATCACCTTTCAAATGCACTAGGCCTTGATCTCATTGGACTTCATTTGATATCCCAAAGTTTGAAAACAAGGAAAACTCTACATAGTGTAAATCTGCTGTTTTACCAAAGCCTTGAACATGTTTGTGCTCGTAGTTTGAAATATGATGTCATCTAGCCCAAACTTTCTATACTAAACTTGTAGACAATTTGGTGAGGGACAACTTTGGTATTTTGTGTGTTGACATGCAGAAAGGTTTGCATGATGTTTTAAATCATTTTCTGTCTTCTAGTGAAAACTGCCAAACTAGACCTGAATGAGAAATTCAAATTTCGAGCAAACAAAAGACATGATCATGCAAAACTATATATAAGAAAGTTTCAGAGCATGAAATTCTAAACAACCTTGGTATACAACTCTTTGTATGAAAGTGACCCTAAAATATACTTCTAGAATTTCTAAGCTGAGAGTTTCAATTGGTCAAACCTGGGTCAGTGAGTTAAATTTAAATTTTCTCCTCAAACTTAAATAGAACATGATATCAAAGTTTATAACAAAGTTGTAGAGTGACAAATTTAGAATGTTTCTTGTATTTGGAGTTTTCACAGATTCAGCCCCTAAAACATTCAAAATGGCGAGTTTAGAACATGTCTCCAGCCGGTCAAATGGCCCTTTTCCTTTTTTCGAAATTTCCTTTTTCCTTGTCTCAATGACGCGCGGGCCCCACCTGTCGGACCTCAGATCCCCGCGAATCGGAAACCACCATCCGCACTCGGTATTGCAAAACCGGTTTCGCTCCACACAGACCCGGTCTATAGACCCCTCTCCCTTTCCCTAGCACTGGACCCACCTGTCGGCCTCGCCCGGTCTACGGACCCGGTCCACCCGCGCGCCCTCTCTCTTGTCCTCCCCTCCCTCGCGCCCACGCGGCGGGAACTCCCTGCCGGGGGAGCGCCATGGCTGCTGTGCCACTCTGATGGCCGAGCCGGCCTCGCCCTCCTCTGTACCTGGACGCGAGCGCGGCTCCCTTCAAGGGGAAGCACAACTCTCTCCATGCTTCACTCTCCCTCACGTCCCGTTTTTGCTTCACGCAGCAGTAGCAGCCATGGCCACCATGGAGGCCCTGCTTGAGCTTTGCGCCACTGCCTCTTCCATCCCTCTCTCACCCTGCCAGAGCAAGCAACGCGCCTGCCTCTAGCTCCTCCTCCATTCCCACAGCTCGGCCAACCCCGCGATCGATTGGAGCAACCTCCCCACGATAGCCACCTCCGCGGCCACCAATGCTGCCGAACCCTCACCGTGGAGCACCCCCATCAGCGCCTCCCTGCGCCTCCAACCGCCTGTGCCAGACTCGCCACACCACCGCGCAGCCCGCGCGCTGCCCTAGGGCGCCGTTCCCCTGCTCCACCACCGGATCGGGCACCGTCCACCACCGTCCACCACCGCCCAGTTCACCGGCGTTCCCGGCCCGCTCCGGGCTCCTCTCGCAACGCCGCCTTAGGGGAAGGAGCCCCATGGCCCGGAACACCTACCCAGGCCACCGCGACGCCAGCTCAGGCCCCTACACGTCGGCCCCCGCGTGGGCATGCCCCCACGCCACACGCCCCTGCCCCTATCGGGAGGTAGAAGAAAGACATGCACTTCTTGCGTTTTAACCTTCGCGTTTCGGTTATTTTTTGTTCTGATCCGGTGCACTATGCTATGAGTCGTGCAAATCACCTGATGTAGTCCCTAGATCTAGGAGTAATCGTGTATAGGCCCCCAGATCTGTGAGTTTCATGATTATTTTCCTTATTTCGGCTAATAACTTTAGAAATTCACATTAAATCGAATAAAAATCCTAAAAATACAAACTTGGTGGCATTGTACTCCTATTTAATAGATCTATAGGATTGGAATGATGTGGATCTGTGAAATGACCTTTTTACCCCTTGATCTTGCATGCTTGTTAAAACTAGGAAAATGGCAAATGTGGGTCATATGAAGTCCAAAAATTGTGAAACTTGGTCAGTAGCTTGGTTAGGGTATGTATGCATGCTATGACTTTTGGTAGGCTTGGAATTGACTACATGTTTACTGTTTTGCCCTTGTCATGCATTTAAGCATATTATTAACATAGAAAATGGTTACTAGATGCAAGGATGCTCTAAATGACTCCCTTGTCATGCATTTAAGCATATTATTAACATATACCCCTGGCATGATAGTTATTTCTGGGAATTAAAATCGATCGAATCGCTGATGCCTACTAGTTGTGGGAATGCCAATACCTTTGTCGTTCAACGTAGTAACCATTTAAATATATTATATCTGTTACTCATGTTTTCAAATACTACATGTTTGTATTGTATTGCTTACATTTCTGCAAGTTATTATTTTGGAGTTATATGCAAATGTTGAGACTTGTTACTTTATGATATTATGCCTCGCTTTAAAATCTATGGCTAAGGATGCACATGATAGTAAGCGAGCTTTGCGTCAGGCATAAGCCAATCCATTAGGTCCTACTGAGTAATTAGTCCTCAGGGTTTGCCCCCACCTTTTGAGAACAGGTACCGACGATATCTAGACAAGTACTTGTAGGACGGTAGTACCGGTGGGCTCGGTGCTGCTCGTCTCGATCATCATTGCATGAAGACTACTAAAGTATCTTGTTTCCACTGCAAGATGTTTTTGAAATCGCTTCCGCTATTTGATTCGAACTTGCCTTTCATATGCCGTTACTTTGAAACTTGTATTTTATTTCAAACCGGTTTGTAAAGTAAATCTACTTATACTCTATTTCAACTGCGTGTGATGATGTAACTGTTGTGGCTCCATCGAGGGCTGGATGTGTATGATATCAGTTCCTCTGGGAAAAGGTAATATCGGGAGCCGAATGACTCTCGACGGACGACCGGGTTTAGTTTGGTCTAATTGCACTGCAAGCCAGATGTGGCAGGTGTGCTTAATCCGGATTAAATTGACGGTTCTGCCACAGTCTCCTTCCCATATGCCTCCTGCAAGTAGACACCAACTTTAGAAGTTAGCTATGTAAATATTGTGAGAACTAATTTCAAACTATGGCCAACTAACCAATCACTTTGTGACTAACAGAGTACACAATAGGTCACGCTGGGATGGGTCTGGTCCTCTATGTCCCCGAATATACATGTCTATGTCACTTGACTGCTCTCCAGTCCTAGCAACCTGTATGTAGATGTTAGAATCGTATATTTTTCAATAGTTGAGGGAAGAAATATAAAGCGATTACTTACTATGCATTGAGACTTTCGACATTATCCGTCACCCCCAAGCGTATGTGATGTGTTCTTGGTCCCAAAATTTCTATGCTTCCTTGATTGCTCTTGAAATTCTTCAGATGCCCACAGCTCACAAAGTGCCTTGTAAGGGCCTTCCCGATCTTCAAACATTGGATGTGTGATCTGCATGACATGAGTTAGTATATCATAATAACAATCTTAATATCTGAGGCAGCCATACAATTCCCAAATAAGGAAATTACCTGTTCGTACTATTCAACGGTCAGGTAAATCTCCGAACAATCACAAAAGCTGCCCAATTGTTGCCCTTGAGCCTTAAGCCAAGCGTGTGTTACCTGAAGCCGAGTATTGGAGAATGCATCCTTGCATATCTTCATCGCAGTCTGATCAAGGACTTGATCTGCATAATCTTGCTCTGAGGGATCCATACGGAAATACTTCTGCATAATAGGAATCAAACAGTTAATAGAAAAAATCAGCATAATAGGAATCAAACAGTAAATAGAAAGAATTTTACCAAAATTTTTTCACGTGCCCCTGAATACTTCCATAGGTAGCATGTGGAGGAAGTGCAAAATGCTTCCAGCTTGTCACGGGTATAGTCTCACTCTCCTTGGTTGTGCAAATGAACAAGGTTACCCAACACGCCGTTAGAAGTCCTATGGTATCCTGTCCCATCCCTAGTCACGTCCTCCCATGTGCTACAAAACAAAATAGCATAGAATACATGTCATGTATACAAACTATTAAAGTAAACAACTCATAATGACTGTACCCATAACCAATTGATCTGATCAGTCTCCTGTCCGTAGAGGCAGGAACTGGAAGAGGGTTGATGGTGTGGCTCCTCCTAGTCCGCCTCCTTTGAACTGTACTCACCCATCACATCCTCGTCGGGTTCAACATCCTCCTGCCCAGCTCCAGCCTCCTCCCCATCCTCCTGCCCAGCTCTAGCATCCAGCTCATCCTCCCGCCTAGCTCCAGCCTCCACCTCATCCTCCTGCCCAACTCAAGTCTCCTCCTCATCGTTCTCACCCAGCAAAAGTAAACAAGAGATAAGTTATTGGACATATATAACAATTTCATCATAAAAGTCTATGTACATATGTACCTCAGTTATTTGAAGGGCAATAGGAACTCCCTGCAAGTTTGGGTCCACACACCTCAACAAAGCCTCACGCCCAGAGTTGGTCACGGTACTCCCCTGAAAAAGGTTCTTGCTTGGGATCATCTTTCCCACAAACCCATTTGCTACTTGCTTGAGCCTACGGTTAATCCTATTGATGAAATAATAAGAGTTAGTTCCGGAGTTACATAAAGTACAAAAATAAATGATTAACGATGCACATAAAGTACAGAAATACAAAAAGTCCATAAATGAATGATTTACTTGACAAAACTCATCAATGTCATGATAAAGTTGTCCCCTCCATGCAAAACCTAACCACCAAACTCTTTTCTTAGGTGCTTGTCATTTTCGTTTGTTTGGAATACTGATATCATCATAGTCTCCAACAAAGGTATCCAGTTCCGTACCAGGCTCTATAACGAAAGATGTTGACAATTCTTCTTCTTGATAAACTTCATCAACTTCGCCATCCAACTGACTAGCACAATAACCAGAACGTTCACAGGGATTCACTTTGTGAACTACCCACCAAGCATGGAACTTTTCGTTTGGATACAACAAATAATAAACCTAGTCACATTGGTGTGCAAGGACCCAATTGTCATTGCCCCTGAGCTTTCGTTATGTTTGACTTGGACCATACCATACTGATTCTCTCAAACCCTTCTAATGGGTTGGGACCAATAGCAAACAAAGAAGATAATTTATGTTCCTTACCCCCTATGAATGTGAACTCGATAATTTTTTGAAGGATTCCATAATAATTAGATTCATGTCCTTGTTCATCGCTTGCCTTAACCATAACCCCAGAGTTACATGTTGCTGCTAGAGGACGAGCGGCTTCAAATGAGGCTGAGCGATTCTAGAATCCATTGACATCGTACCGACCGTGGCTTCTAACGGTCACCCTTTCGACTGATAGCAGAACCAAGTCTTCATGGATGTCCCCGTAAATTTTGTCACACTACTGAACACACATAGTTGGGTTAAGGGACATATACTATTGACATGTAATATGAGAGATAAATATGGTACGGAAAGATTTTTGCATAATCCTTGAACCAGTCGATGAAAGTATGTTTTCCATCTATGCCATGTCATCGCATCCTATCTAGTTGCTTGCTTGTAGGTTGCTTCTTAGATGTCCAGTTCTTCCTTTGGAACTCACTGTACGAAGGATACAAATGGATAAGGAATAGACCAAGATATCGGTGGTTATTATGAAGCAAAGTACTCAATGAACACTTATGTGAAATATGGATCCATCTGTTTTATGTTAGTATACATGTAGAGCAAAGTAGATATTCGTTCTCTCAGCTTAAAACAGTAGGGTGAGCTGGCACTGGCACGTGTTCCAGTAGATTGGAATATTTCAAAGTCATTGAGAGGAGGTTCTTTGTCTACATTGTATCGTATCGTAGGAGCATTGACATTGTGTTCCTCATGTTATTGCCAAAATCTGGCCAATCCAGTATTGAGTGGGATCAGCTAATGGGCCAAGGAGGGCTGCTCAAGGGAGAAGCAGCCGATGTGACAATTAAGGGCCAATGGGCCATGTATCTTATTTTTGAGTCGAATTAGGATTAGCCTAGTTAAATTAGGTTTTCATTTTAGTAAGAGTCAGACTTGTTGTCTAATTCTCTGAACTATAAATATGTACCCAAGTTCTACATAATAAGATGACGACATACATTCCCAGCAGCGGTTGTCTCCATATTCTCTCGGCACATTGCCACCCCTAAGCAATCAGGGGTTTTTCAAGGTAATCGTCATGTTGCTCTAATATCTCTTCACAGATTTGTTAGGGCATTAGGGCATGAGCCATATGGTGAACCTTGTGCTGAAGTGTTTTTTATGGCAAGGTTTGCTAGTTATCTCAATGAATCTCGTGTCAAGCCTTGTTTGGCGCGAGAGTCATTAGTTATCCCGATGAGCCATCGTTTACCTTGCATGTTTACCGATCTGTTTCCATATCTGAGCTCCATGCAGTAGATCGGTTCTCGTGTAGCTTGTTATGCGTTGTTTGTTACAATCCACGACGTGTGCTGCAACACGTGCACGCGACATGCCAATAGATCAATGTGTATCGAGCACCCTGTCTCGGTTAGAAGCCGATCTGGCTATGCAGATCTTTCATATCATGTTATAGATAGGTTTTATTTTGTCTACTTGGATGCGGTTCTTTTTTTTTATGATTACATAATTTCATCCACCGCCGATCGCATGACATCGACACGTTGGCCGACAGGAGTTCATGAGCTCTCGTGATGTCGATTCGAGCGATCTAGCAAGAATTTAACATTTGCATCTGTTGTGCGCGCTTTTCAGGGAGAACCAGAGCCAGCTTCCGCATCCACGATTCACAACCTTCCTGGCTGCAAGATCAAGCCAGGTGGTATGCCCACACGACCAACTGATCGGCTCTCCAGCAAGAAGCCGACCGGAGCCGCCACCCGGGAGACGAGCGTAGCAGCAACGCGATCCCCGGCTCCTCATGTGCCCCAGCCGTAGGATGACCTCCCTACCTATTTCCTAAGGCAACAACTCGGCAAAATATACACTACAGAAGTATGATATCTCCTTAAGAATAAATGCTTCAACGATATACCCTTCAACTCTATCCTTATTGCCAACCATTGAGCCAAGATATTTGTGAGCCTTTTCAATGTGGTACATCCACCTAAATTGCACATGCCCACCAACCTTCGCTTCATACAAAAGATGAACAAAGAGATTTTGCATTGTATTAAAGAACCCAGGAGGTAAAATTTTTCCATTGTGCATATTAGTACAGGTACATCTTTCTCTAGCTTCTGCATCATCTCTTTCTTGATTTCTTTAGCACAGAGCTATGGATAGAAATAGCTTAGCTCAGCTAGCATCAACCAAACTCCATCATTTAGGTAACCGCAAAACATCACGGGCACGAGTCTTTCCATGATAATGTGGTAACCATGGCTCTTCAAACAAATAAGCTTCTTAGTGTTCAGATTCACAGCTCGTTTCAACCCTGTTGAGTAACCATATGGGAATTTCAAAATTTTCATCCATCTCATCACTTCTTTCCTCTCTTATGGTTTCAAACAAAATGGGGCACGAGGTTTACCTCCACTTGTGGTGAGCTCAATGGTTGGGCGGTTGCAAATCTTGGCCAAGTCCCTTCGGGCCTTTACATTATCCTTTGTTTTGTCACTGAAATCCATGCTCGTGCTTATGATGCTTTCAGCAACATTACGTTCCTGATGCATAACATCAATATTGTGCATGAGAATCAACGCCTTGGCATATGAAGCTCTCATATTCCACTTATGTGAGTCCTATTGTGGTTCTCTCCAAACCCTTCATACTCAGTCTATTCCTTATTTAGGGAAATGCCTACGAGTTAATCAGCAATTTCTTGCCCGCTTAGCCTTTTTGGTGGTCCCTCATAGCAAATGGTGTCTTTCCTAAGGCTATCCTTTTTGCCTCTAAATATATGATTGGAAGGCAACCAACATCTGTGGCAATCAAAGTAGCAGATCCTCCAACCAAACTCAAGATGAAAACATCTAGTTTCAGCACCACATAACTGACATGTCAAGGTCCCATGAATGCTCCATCCAGCAAAGACACCATACACCAAGAAATCATGAATTGACCACAGGTACGCAGCCCTAAGGGTGAATTTCTACTTCTTGTAAATGTCATATGCTTCGACACCTCTCCACAGCTATTTCAACTCTTTGATAAAGGGTTGTAACATCACGTTGAGTTTTGTTCCAGGATGTTCCAGACCAGGTATGATGAGGCAAAGGAACATAAATTCATACTTCATGCAAAGAGAAGGTGGAAAGTTGTATGGAATAGCAAACACAGGCCAACAAGAGTAGGAAGTAGCCATTTGACTGAAAGGTGTGAATCAATCAGTTGCCAAACCGGTGCAAACATTTTTCTCATCCTTAGCGAACTCTAGGTCAAAGCTATCCAAATCCTTCCATGCATCTCCATCAGAAGGGTGCGCCATGACCCCTGGGTTATCACGTACACCTTCTTTCTGCCATCGCATGGGGTGAGCCATTTTCTTTGAGAGAAAGAGCCATTTCAGTCGAGGTGTCATAGGAAAGGAACGAAGTTGCTTCTAGTCGACATCCGTCATAACCTTTTCGCCACCCTCGTTTACTACCTCGACACATCTCCCTTTGCCACAGTTTAAGCACTTTTTCTCCTTGTCATGATCCTCCCAGAAAAGCATGCCGTTATCAACGCACATATCTATCCTCTCATATCCCATACCGAGGCCTTTGATCAACCTCTTGCACTGATACATGTCATTGGGCAACTTATGAGGCTGTGAAAGCACATCCCCGATCAATTCCACGAGCTCATTGAAACACTTGTTCGAGAAGAAATACTTGGACTTGATGGCAATGAGCCCAGTCACAAAAGCTAGGAGGGACACTTTTGTGTGTTCATGCAATGGCTCTTCTGCAGCTTTAAGGACCTTGAAGAACTCCTCAACCTCCTTTGTAGTAGGATCCTCAGAGTTTAGATCAAATTCTAGCTATAAAGCTTCTAGCATCTCCCGCTTCTATCATCATCTGCTTCCCCTTCTATTTCAACTCTAGTTTCTTTCTCACCATGGAATGTCCATGTTTCATAGTTAGGCATAAAACCATTTTCAACCAGGTCTCTGGATAAGTCTCTCCTATTCCGAAATTTTCTGTTGTTGTGGATGTTGCATGGACACCTGACCACATCACGAGTTGTCAAAGAGAAAGAATGGTTGATAAAAGCCTGTGTCTTGATCCTTCACTCAGCTGAGTGAGCTTGTGCCCCACTCTTATCCCAACCGTCATACATCCATCAGCGATAGTCGCCCATACTTGAGGCTATTAAAGCAAGACAGATGGTAAGCATATTTTCTTTCTACATATTGCGGCCCAAAATAGTGCATGACAAAACCCTTATATTAAACCATATTATAACATAACAAAGCATATTCTAACCGAAAGACTTAATGCATAGCATGATCATATGTTAAAGCATAGCATATAAAAATAATAAGAAATAGTATAAGTGCAAAAATATA